>OOFC01021834.1:13157-49083 GCA_900323345.1 Pseudochromis fuscus
CACACACACACACACACTGTCTACACACACATTCACACACACACACACACACACACACACACACACTGGTGGAGGATTGGATAATTACAGGAGGGTGAACTAGACACAAAAACTGGGAAGGATGCTGGTATAAGCACGCAGACACGCGCACCTCCTGACACTTTTACAGGTTACATGTACATACACACCCAGGCTTAATTATAAGTTGGAAAAACAGGATTTGGTGGACAGCAGAATCCCAAATTTGCATCATGCAGAGATTTTCTTTTACAGGAGGATCACTGTGTTTGTTTTTTCATGGGACTTCACAGTTACTGAGCAAACTGCAAGTCACGCTGCAGAGGGGTTTCTGTTAGTCAGGCTCATTGCTTTGAAAGCCAGGTAGTGGAAAAGAGTCACTTCCCGGATGTCTCAGATCTTTTGTGTCTGAAGTTTACAAAGGTCATGTCCATGTCATATTTTATCCCACGCTTGCTTTTTTTTTTTTTTTTTGAAGCAGACGGCTGTGGTCTCGCCGTGCATGGCCTGATGACCTCTCCCCTCTGCCTCTTCCATCTTCTACCGTGGGCTGTTTAATGACACAGTCTTAAAAATAAGCTTTAAGAAAAAGAGGCGCTGCAGACTTTTGCTCCCGCACAGCAGGAGGAAGACAAAAATCTGAAAGAAAACCACATTCTGCTGCTCGCTAAACTCGCCAGTAACCAATCGCCGGCTTTCAGCTGCCAGAGCAAATCACACACCAGCATGTCCGGGTCGATCTCTTTGTGACGAGGCACAAGTGAGTGACCCTGCGAGTTTGTGTGTGTGTGTGTGTGTGTGTGTCATGCTTTGGACAGGATCCATACAATCCCTCATGTGAGAAGTGCGACAGACATGTTTCAAAACAACCGCTGAGTAATGACAATGTAGCAAACAAAGCAGGAAATTGAACCTCTCGTCTGTAGCTTTATAGAGTTATTGAATACAACTCAAAACACAGCTTATTTAGATCCTTAAATAAATGTGGATTGGAGAGAGGTGCGTGTCTGCGGTCGGGTTGCTGCAAGGCTGTAAAATGATATTGTCTTGTTTATCTGCTGATAATATTGAATCTTTTTATATAAATCTTCCACATAAGTACACACCTATGCAGCATATTTCCCCAAATGTTTCTTTAAAGTTTATTATTGGTACTGTCAGGTTTATTTTATTATTTTTTAAAAAGAGGTATGATTAACTACACATGGTCAGGTGAAAATCCTGTTTACCTTACCTGAGCTCAAACACTTAGACAGAATTTCCCAGTGACTAAAACAGTGATTAACTGAATCCTTCGTATTTGTCGGACAAATAGAGATAACAAGCTGGAAGTGTTGTTTTCACCCTGCACCCTCCTGTTTGTGTGTGTGGATTTGTTTTATTATAGTCTGTGTGTGTCCTGACTTTAGAGCGCGTGAATAATTGTTTAAGGTGTTGGGACATAAGGACTTGATTTACATCCACTGTTAATGATGGTGGTGATGTAAGGGAAAATAGCACAGCCTGAAGAAAACAACTCCACTGATGCACATTTTCGCAACTGAGATTGTGTCGTGGAAACTGTGGAAAAAAGCAGAGGTGGATCCTTTTAGGCTTGTTTTGTAGTCAGAAATACTCTGTGGTTGGGTTGAATAACACCAAAGTCTCCTGTCTTCTTGTGGAAAACATTTTATTTTTAAAAGGTATTTTAAACATGGCAGTTTAAGCTTGTTGTTAATGTAATCAGGTAGACCTTCAAATCTAGATAACACAACACTCCGTCTTTGCAGAACATGACATCCAAAGAGTGCTTCAAGCTTTACATCAATTCAGTTAAACTCAAGTTGGTTTTATTTAAGCTCCAAATCAAGGTAATATCATCTAATGGCACTAAGGCCAAGGCCTTACACTGATATTGTTATTTTAAGGTGAAAACTAACCAGTCCCCCTGCTTCTGTGTTGCCATTTATGCAACTCAACCAAACTGTGCCTGAAGCATTTGTGAATTTACTACTTCTCATAAAACATGGCATCTGTTTGTAATGACCAAACAGAAAGGAAACATTCCTCTTATATCACCCGAGATTTCTTTATATGCATGGATTGGTCAAATGGCAGCTGCAGGAAACTGGGACAGTGTAGGGTCATCCTGGTGCCTCCTGTCTGCTCATCCGTTGACCCTCTCTCTGGTCACTTCTCCTGTTCCCACTTAGTGAAGTCTGACAGACGAGCATGCGGCAGAGACACGAGAGAAGCCCGGTAAGTTTGTGCTGGTGTACGATTCCACTGGAAAACATGACGGCTGACGCCATGGCTAACCCAAGGATGGAGAGGGAGGCCGGTCAGACACGGAGAGACAGCGAAAGAAATCCATCTCCAGACGTGTACGTTATCAGACATAATGAGCGCTCTGTCTGAGCACTAACGTAGAAAGTGTTGGCGTAAATCAGCCTTTCGTTCGTAGATAATGGGCACCTCCATGGAGTCAAACAGAGGGTATGGTTGTCCCGACCACGTCGTTGTCGTACACGTGCGCATTATCTCCCGGTCCACGGAGTGTCTGATGAATAAAGGAGTATAATTACCTTAAACCTTTTTTTGCCACCTCAGTTCTTTTCTATTGTATTTTGCTACTCGGGCCGTAAGATAATACTCATGTGCAGCAAGGCGAGGTGTTTCCCAAGGCTACGACATGCTGCATGACCTAGTGGGCTTAATAGATAGCCATTATTGGCATGGGATCTGGTGGTTGACTTTTTTTTTTTGTCAGCCCCTTTTACACCATGACATAGGGAAGTCCACTTCTTTTTTTGTGTGCGCCTTGTTTTTCACCTGATTTAGGGATCGATCTCAGCAACATCGCCAAAATGTGAACTTGGAGGTTAGAGCTGTTCAAGAATCAAGGAAAATAACTTCTGTTTCAAGCTTGGCTGACTATGTGTTTCTGAGCTAATCTAATGGGCTTTGAAGGGTTCATGAGCTGAAGACAAAGGAGGAAGTTTGGACTCACCTTCTCTGATGATGCATCACTACACCCACAGGGTGAAAGTTAGAAATCTGAGGATATTTAAACTCAGTAGATGTTATTGTGGGGATTGTTGTCCTTATTTATACCAGTCAACTATACTCAGGACAGTCAGTGGTGTTCACTTCCATGAACAAGAGTGAGGACCTAACACAGGCAAAATACTTACCAGCAATCGGTACACAAACTAAACACCGTTGAATTCTTAATGTCAAGTCAAGCAAACACCAACTGCTGCTGCGCTCACTATAACTTGAGCCTACTGCAAATTAAACCACGTGAGGTACTTTACGTTTCAATGACTCTAACCCCTGAACAAACCTCATCGACCCTTGTATGTGGCCGACTGCCCCAAATGCATTTGAGGCTGTGATTGGCCAGGTAAAGGCAAACATCTGCATCATGCTGAATTATCAATTACTGATCTAATCTCTAGGTCTTTTTGTTGTTACTAAAGGGAAAGCAGTAGAAGTATATCCATATGAATACATACACTGTCTACTTTTGTGGCACAAGTCGCATTTTCTCATTTTTCTTGCTCCCAACCAATCAGCCTCAAGAACTGACTGTCTGCTTCCTGCCTAATACTTCCCACCTCTGGACAGGTGCTATTGCAACCAGATGTTATTTACTTCACCAATCAGTTTTGATGTCGTGGCTGATCATACCTTTGTCCGTGTTGTTTTGTGAATGGTAATCATGCACCTATAGACTGTATACAGAATGGGCAAAGCTAATGTGACGTCACCCGTTGGTTTAAGGACTCACTTTGGCATTTTGAAGCCAGGAGAGAGGGGAGGGGGGTGGGAAATCAGCATTTGAAAGTCGTCATATTAGTTGTTTGGAGCCAGAAGTGACCATATTTGGATAAGAAGCGAGGGGCAAGGAGGCGGGTCTAACCTTTGAACTTGATGACACCGTCCAATGTGTATGAGACTCGAGTTCAGACCTGGTCTCCAAACCTGTCGATCAAACTAACCACGCCCCAAAATTTGTTTTTAGGTTTTTTTTTTTGATGACTAATATCCCCTTAATTAAGTTTTTTTTTTCAGATAGACCACCAGGATTACTAATAATGAGAATTTACTTTATTTAATGAGATCAGAAGCACTTGAGGAAAATGTATTGACTGAGTTCTTCATGATTAAAAATGCTGTTTTTTTTATTATTATCAAAGTCAGTTTCAGTCAGAGTTTTTTGGAACCAGCATCTAGTGGCCATCAGGAGAATTGCACTTTTTTGCACTTAGTTTTGGGCTCATTTTTGAGACCCATGAGCATTTCTACACATGCAACACAGTTTGCAAAATAACAGTACTTAAAAATGAAATAGAAATTTTAGTGAGACCCACTAATTCTTTTCCATTTGCCTTGATTCCCTAAGACAGAAAACAAAAGTCTCATTTACAAGAGTTAAAGAGACAATCCTATTTCATGTCACACCTGATAACATTTGCTGTGTTATGATCACCATCTACTTCAGTCAAACAAAGTCTTACAACCTGAATATGGCAGATCTGACGGCGTAGGTTTTTATGCATTTAGAATTGAGACTGAAAAACAAAAAAAACAGAATAGTATCAATTTGACAAACACAGCCCATTGTTTGGACGTCAATAAGGTGGTGGCGTGACCCTGCTTTACCCGTGGTCTCTGCTGCTGCTCAGTCACCTCAAGTTGAAAGGCCAGGAGTTCCACTCATTCTTGTGTTTCCTCTTTTGTGGTTCCTTCCTTCCTTCACAGCTTCATCCAGTAGGATTTCTCAGCTCAGCTGCAGCATGACATCAAGGAGCCAGAAAAAGCTCTTCAACCCATTTAGCTCGTCCTCTGCCTTCAAAACCACCACAAGATAGAATGATGTCCATGTTTTTGTCATGCCCCCACAATTACTTTTTTATTATTGCTATTTTTAGCTCCCCTGAACAAAACAGAAAATGTGACTGGTCATCTGACGTTGTCGCGACTTGTTATTTGCATGTGTCAAACAACAGCACGGAGGGTTTGGAGTAATTACTGTTTTACACAGTGTAGGAAAAAGTCGTCACACTCCTCTCCCTTTCCTTTGAGGCATTATTTAAAAATTTCTGTTTTTCTGTTTTGGTTCATTCGTATAAAATGACGACAGCATTGTGGGCGTTGGTGTCTCTTGGCGTCTCTGCTGTGATATTTTGAGAGGTGTTAACGTCCCGGCTCTCCTTCTCTTTCTGTTCTTTTGTCTGTCTCTTTGTCTTTGTCTATCTGCTCCTTCGATCCACACATCCATCCGACTGCAGCCTCCAAACCAAAGCACATGGCTGACACAGGCGTGAAAGCGAGCCGGGCAATAAAAAAAAAAAAAAAAAAAAGGGAAAACATGCAGACAATAAAACACAATAACAGGATTGACAGCTGAGACAGGCTGGCGAAGAGAGGAAGAGCACGTGGAGGAAAAAGTACAAGAGTTCAAGGATGAGAGGATACAGCGAGCAGACAAAGAATAACTTCCGTGACGGGGATTATGTAAAGTCTGTGTTGAAAGAGGTTTGAAGGGAGTATTTGGCCCCTCAGTACACGTTACATACTGTATGTGTCAGAGATCTCTTTCTCAGTATTTCACAATCAGACAGAGTAAAAGTACACATTTTTGTAGTAGAAATTTTTAAATATTTTTAGTTTTCATTCTCACAACCAGTCACATTTTTGTGGCCCCATCCTCCTAAACTGGAAACCAATGTAGACTGTAGTATTGTGCTTAGTTGAAAATGTATAGAAGCATCACACATGTTAACACAATACCTTAAAATGTCCAAGGATTAGTGTTACATGTATATGAACTGTTAATGTTTATTCTGATAAAAAAAAATTGCAGTTTGCTAGTAATTTGTATATGTTTCTCCTTTACTGCCACTTTATACAGGGTGACCCAAAAAAAACAGTGTGTATTGGCAAATATGTGCAAGTGGCTCCACTGCGACACAAAAATGAAATTTCCATCATTGTTTCTTAAATGGCATCTTTTAAGGTTTCAATTACTATGAATAAAATAATTTTCTTCCATCGCTCCTGGTTTTATTGGATTGTTAAAAGATTATAATAAACTATAATCATAAATAATAAACTAACCTCTAGTGAGCTTTAGCGTTATTGTGTACCCTTTGACCAAAGGTAACATCATCAATATACTTTATATAGTATTGTAGTATATAGCATTATAGCCATACTGTATACGTTATGGTTACAGACACGGTGCCTGGCTAATCTAATTAAGAAAACCAATAAACCAGATTAATAATAATAACAACTCCATTTGTATAGTGCTTTTGAGTTTGCAAAGGGCTTAACAAATGAAGAAGCAAACAGAAAAGCAAAGACTCACAAATTGTTGAACTACTCCTTTAAAATCCTGCAGTGCTGTGAGTCTGAGCAGCACTGTCTGATGGGTGTTGGAGAAGAATAGAGAGGATGGGTAATTGCAGGCAGACAAGGCCACGCGTGGACATGTGCCTCTCGGTCCAGTGGAAGTCCCACGTGTGGTGGTCACTTCTGTAGTGGTTTTGTGGTGAAAACCTCACACAAAATGAATTGAAACGCCAATGCATCACATGGACTATTGGATTGTCTGGCTGTGACTTCTAAGGGCAGTGGTTAAGGCAGTGGCACATGCTGAACATCCTTTATGAAGATGCTTTCACATATGATATTTTAAGGAGTTTCACTGCTGCATACAGTTACTGGTCTCACTCAAGTGGTACTCCACATTTCAACTGTGATTATTCTGTCATCAAAATATTTGTGAGTTTTACTGGAGTAGTGTGATCTCTGCATTGACACTTTTTTTATGTTATATTCTTGCTTCAAATGTGATACCATATAGTTATGATTTTGAAACCTCTGCATTTATCACACAGTAAATCAGCCTCACCTTACTGACTCTGCTGCTGTTTGAGTACAGTTATTTCAGTGACTGCACATCTAGAGGTCAAGCGAGGCTCTATGTGGAAAGCCAGCATTCCTCAGCCCCTCCAGTCCAGTCCAATTTGTTACTTGACACTTTCCAAAAAGGAGGTACTTAATTGCAGGTCCCATTTTTGTTTTTGCTCTCTCTATCATTGTCGTTTTATTGATCATTTTCCCCTCTTTCGGTCGTGTGTGCGCTTCAGGCTGCACGTTTGCATGTGTGTGTCAGTCAGTAGATGTATGTACGTGTGTATGACTTGTAATTAGCCTCTTGCTCTGGTCTGTATGGCATTTTAACAAATGCTTCTATATATATCGTGCTATCAGGGTTAAGTTTTAGCAATGTCACTCCCTGCCACTCTCTCCTCTTTCCATCCATCCCTCCCTCTCTCTTTCTCTTCCTCTACAACTGGATCGCCTTGTGCCCTTCAACCCCGTGTTGTTTTTTCTAAGCTAGAGGTTTTTCTGTCCTCGCTTTATCTTTCTCTTCCCCCCTGAAATTATGCCTTCAGAAGCCTGTCATTGGCAGGAGGGCCTCGCCGGACCAAAATCATAAAGTCATTGCATTTTTTATTTTCTTGTTTGTATAAGGCAGAGTTTGGTGTTGGCTGGATGTAATGGCATTCCAGATGTTTGTGTGTGTGTGTGTGTGTGTGTGTGTGTGTGTGTGTGTGTGTGTGTGTGTGTGTGTGTGGTACCTGCATGAACAAGTAGTACAGATAACATGTGCAAAGCCATGTTAAGGAGTCTCTACACGCATAAATGTACATACTTCAGAGGTACATTGTATTAGTGCTGTGTGCAGGTGTGTAGCAGGTGAATGAATGAATTGGAGAACTGTTGATTTATTTGCTAACTAATGTTTAAAACATTGTATTTTAACGTGTGGTCAAAGGTGAAGGAGCTGCATTAAAGCTGCCTCACCCACACACACACACACACACACACACACACACAGGGCTTTAGCTGTGATTGAAGGGGCATGTCCTAAGGACGTCAGGGGTGTGTCTGTGGTCACAGTGACAGTATAAGACACTGGCAGGTACATGCCATTTTTCATTCAGCTGCACAAACTTGTGCGTGTCTGAGTTTTGTGTCACTTTTGTAACTTTTCAAGTTGCATCTTATTGTTAACTTTCAGATAAATCTTTTTAGATTTAAAAAATTTTAAATCTTATTTTTCTAGCGAGCCTTTTTGTTAAGTTATTCTTTCACAGCTCTGAGTGTTTGCTTTGTTCTCAGACACTTGTAAGAACGTTAGAGTATATTTGAGTTTGAGGTCCTGACTCAGCGTTTATAGCAGTACATACAGCATCCTCGTTGAGTTGCCACGGCAACTGTGTCAGTCAGCTGCAAGTCTGGGGTAAGTATGCAGCTGTGCTTTTCTTCTCTCTCTCATATTAATTCTCTTGGTGTCTAACTCACTGTCTTTTCCTTTTCTTTCTCCTCCTCTTCCTTCACACTAATTTCTCATCTGTTCAGTTTTTTCTTGCCATCCTTCTTCTGTGATTATATTTCTCTTGAATTCTTTTTCTTTTCTTTCTCTTTTTATTTGAAACATTTTAAATGCCTCTGATATTTTTACTTTGCTAAGTGGCTGTTTTACAAGCCTATTTGTGGTCAACCAGTCTGTCAGTTGCAATTTCTTTTCTGTCAGGAAATGGAAAAAAAAAAAATATATATACAGAACTTTCTTGACATGGTGCTGTCAGTCTTTAACATCCTCTGCTACATCAGGCATTACAGTAAGTTATCATATTATAACAACTTCACCACGACCAACCTGTTTTATGGTGACGGATCGATGATACCAGACCCAATGTGGCCATAAGAGCCACACGAGAGCCCATCGTACAGGAAAGTTTGTCTGCTGCTTACAATTAAATAGCTGATTGCAGTCAATTATTTTTACATCACCACATTGTTATAGCAGTTGTTTTAATGTACCATTTTTAGGCTTCTGCGTAGTGAGTGTCAGACGTATCACACACCAATCCTGTTGAAGTCTAGCAACTCTGGAGAATAAAAAAGTGCTGAATGTGCAGTTTAACTTGGAGAAAAATTCGGCATGTTACATTAAAATCTTGTTTTTAGATGAAGAAGTTGGTAATGACAGGAGGTGATAAACGATCAGATTACACTTACTCCATAAGGCTACATAGAAACATAAGTACAGCAATAAATGTCTTGCCAGTCACTTGCTTTGTATCTATATCATATTTTATGTAGGTGCACTGTTGCTATTTTAGATAAGCTGTTGTCAAATATTTTCCAGCTGCACGCGGCTAACTTTAGAGCTGACTCCATTGTTTTGCTTGTAACATAGTATGGCAGCTTGTGGTATACATATTTAAACACACGGGCCACCAATATGGACTCAACGACTCTTCTGGTTTAATTTTTCTTCCTTTTTATTTTTAATATTTTAAAAACATGCTTTTCAAAATAAAGCAGTGCTGTCTCTTTCATTGATGTGTTTGTCTCCTCTCACTTGATTACATGAATCTATGACAGAGTTTTATCGCACTTAAATGCTATTCCATAAACAGCTAATGTCAAGTTTTGATAAAGTCAGCATAATGAATGTATTACAGAGTGATTCATCACTTTAAATGTGCGTGTGAGAATCCCATGACCCGAAAATAGCCACAGAAAATCCCTGCTTCATTCACTGTCGTACATAAAAAGGTCCTGATTCATGTTAAATGTTATTTACAACATTTCCAACTGCTCCTTACCTCCCTGCTGCTGCAGCCACTGTGCTCGGGATAAGTCGCAAAAATGACTCAGGTGTTTTTTGCCATGTGAACTTGTGTGGTTTTGTGGGAGTGTGAACGCTTATGTACTGTTTGTGTGTTTCTTCCACATCTCCAGTAAAAGTTTGTCACTTAAAAGTCTAATAAAGGCTGATATATTTGCAAAAAAAAGTGTGGACCGAGGGCACACAGTTTGTAGAATTCCATAATTTTCAGACCTGATCATATTTTGCTTTCAAATGTGGGTAACCCTTGTTCTCACCTGTCTGTCTTTCAGATCATATGAACATAGAAGAATACATTGAAGAAGATGAGGAACCACCTTTGCTGCTCAGCTCTTGTCCTTCTCGCGGTAAATATGCACCCGTGTGTTTGTGGGTTATTGCATAACAAAAAGTAGGATGTATAGACATGTGCATGCAGCTCCAATAACTCATGGGTCTGTGTGTATCCTCCAGGTGTTTGGCTGTGGTGGGACTGCAGCAGTGCAGTGTCGGTGGGGGGAAGGGTGTGTGTGTCTGCAATGCCCTGCAGGCCAGGAGCCATCCAAGGTGAGATGACAAACAGCTTTTGCATTCAATCTAAAAATATTGATATGCTGCCTGTTGTGGATACACTTGTTTCAGGAGGTAGCTCTGGATAATGTAGAGCTTATAGAAATATGGATAAATCAGCCAAAGGTTGGATACCTGCAGAGACAGCTTCAAGCACAAATCATCAAACAAGGCTTTGAATTTATTATTTACAGTAACCACATTGTCATAATTTTTATTGAACTACTGTGGATAACAAAAGTTAATTCCATATACTGCACAATCCACTCCTCCCTCAAATTAAACTGTTTTTTTTGTTGTCACAATCAATACCAATCCAGTTATTGTTTCCATAAATCGATAAATAAAAGCAGTAGGGGTCAGTGTATGAGATTACTTTGTAACCATCTAGGAGATTTTGGTGAAGGTGTCATGTTTCAGTCTTGTTGCAGTTTGTATTTACGGCGCTGTAGTAGATTGCATATTGAAAAAACACGACCATTATTAATTTGATATTGTAATTATCTCTGTCGAACGCAACCTACTCCAGAAGGATGCTTCATGTTGTGCTTTTCCAGCCTGTTTTGCCAGACTTTAGAAGTACTGTCTTTCTTGCCAGGCTTGTGGGCAGATCCAGAGTCCAGCAGAAGAAGTGAAATGTCAGTCGTGCCCAATCGGAAGTTTTTCAGACACACTGGACTCTGAACTTTGCCGTCCCCACACCTCCTGTAAGATCCTCGGCCGCAAAGTTGCAGCCTCCGGCACTGTGACCTCGGATGCCATCTGTGGAAACTGTCTGACTGGGTAAGTCAAGTCAAGTCAAGTCAGATTTATTCATATAGCACATTTAAAAACATGTTGCTGCTCTACCTGTCTATTTATTAATCCGCATGCGGTTCAATCCAGCTCATAGGTCTGTCATTCAAAGGCTTTGCTTCACCATCGTAAACTTTTATTTGTTCTAAACAGAGTCGTGGTATTTTCCCTGTTTCTAGAAAACACCCACACACTCTAACACACACACACACACACACACACACACCAGTACAGTAAGTCACTCACTACAATGAGCAGGCAACATCAAGCGTAGGCACCAGTGGACATTACATGCCACAGGCTAAAACCGCCGATTCATTCTTTCATTGGAAAATGCACTCTCACATTTTTTCTCTCCATCCATCTCTCTAATTATGCTCTTTTCTTTTCTTTCTTTCCCATTTGCAGGTTTCACTCCACTGCCACAGGGGAAGTTTCCACCCAAACTCCCTGTGTGAAAAGTAAGCATCCTTCAGCAGCTTAACTTGCTCTGTTTATGTCATTACCTCCTAATCTTTTTTTGTTGTCTTCATCTCACCAGCTTCCCATGTCAGAACGGTCCGTACTGTGGGTAAAGGACCCTCCAGTGGAGCAGGGGGACCGGCCAACAGCACGGTGGTGCGCAGCGCTGAGGAGAAAACAGCAGAGTACGCTGTGTTTGCTCTGGTGCCCATCTTCTGCGTGATGGGCCTGCTGGGGATCCTCATCTGCAACATCCTGAAGAAGAAGGGATACCACTGCACTGCTGAGAAGGAGGGAGGAGATGAAGAGACTGCAACACCACAGAAAGAAGGTGAGAGAGAGAGACTAGAAACCTGGAAACAAGAGTCAAGAAAGAAAAGAGGAGAAAACAGAGCTGAAGATAGAAACTAGGCAGTCAGAATGATTACTGAAACTAGCATTTATGTTCAGGTTGTTGTCACGTTCGCCTATAAAAATGCCAAATTAGCACACACACATGCACACGATGTGGTCAAGTGTTGTTAGGAGTCAGCAAAAACCAAGCCAAACCCGAAGGGCAGTGTCTTTGTGTGCGGCCACCGTCCCTGCATCTCTGTGATGTGTCTGCACGGAGGCCTACATGGATGGGAGGCTGTGTTGAACTTCGACCTGGCAGGGGGTCATTACATGCCATGCATGATGTGTTTAGCTAAGCATGCACTGTTATTCTTGTAAATTTCCTTTTTGAAAAAGGGGGAAAAAAAGCATTCCCATCAACTCATTTGCTCTGCTGACGTCAGAGAGAAACAGGCTTGTGTAAACACAGAGAGAAGTATGAAAAGAGAGAGAGGGGGAGGGTGGGAGTATGAAGGGAGACAGAGTGGGGTGGTGTTAATGAAAGCAGATATCAATCAATGGAAAAGTTTAGGGAGAGAAAGATTGAGAGACAGTCGCAGGGTGATCAGGCAGTGAAACTAATGCTGAGTTACCACACCCATCCTCTGCAGCTTGCACACACACAGCAGAGTCCTATTGTCCTCATAGACCTGGATTAACCATTTATTTTAACCCTTTGACCCAAAACAAAAATCTGAACAAATTGTTCCTAGAAGTTGATAACTCACCTGTGGCTCCTTGATCTTACTGGATAAGCAAACAACTGATCATGTGTTTCTTGCTGTTCTTCTGTATAGACTTACACAGTGTGGGAAATACACCCATTTTTCCTTTATGCTTCTATTGTACTTGGTGTTCTGCACTAGTCTGAATGTCAGGCTTGGATAACAGGTTAAACCCTCAGGTCACATGGGATGCACCAGTATGGCTCAGAACAGGTTTTATTCAATTGGGCAACACGTCCCTATAATTAAGAGCTTTTATTACATAAGTCATTGATAGTTTCACAAACATTTGTCAACACATTAAAAATCAGTTTCACAGATCACACAGTCCACTGCAGCAGAGACCGAGAGAGTTAAAGTCCTTGTTTGTTTTGCCTCACACCCCAGTAATCTACCCACTCTATTAACCCAGGTATAACTCTCCACTGTTGCGCAATTCATCCAGGTGGTGAGTGTGTATCAGCCTCACTCCGCTGCATCAGCCAGGCAGCATACATGACAGGCAGTAACAGTCATTTAGTGTGCAGCCATAAACAGATTTAAAGGCTAAGCAGGCTTTTCCTTCACTCACCTGCTGGTGCGAGGCTCATAAGAAAGCTGTGAAGCCATGAAGCCTTACGCAGCGAGAGGCATCAGGAGCGTCAGAGCGCAGCTGCCACCTCGGCAGATCAGACTCTGTGGCAGCATGTAACACGTCAGGAAACTGTTTACTTTTGCACAGCAGCTGCTGCTTTTGGATCACTTGCTGCATCTGTCACTTGGACTTAGAAAATAATAAAGTTTGCATCTGTTTTTCACAGATGAAAGCGTAACCCTGTTTTTCATAGATGCAACCATCAAATTATCCTTTAGTTTCACACAATAACAGGAGAAGCCACCCATTGAATATACCTGCTGTGGTGTAGATCTGCATGTAAAGATTTATCTTCACTACTTCTTAATGTCAGACTTTATCTTCAGGTTCCTGCTTCTTTGTTTCACTACATGCAGTTTAACACACATAATTTAGATGTTTACTGGTTCAGTGGACTAATTGAGGACCTCCGCAGTAGATTGGCAGTGAGCAGTGCTCATTTTCTCCCTCGCCACCAGATGTTTTAGCTTCCTCTTCAAACACTTCAGGCGCTACCACCAATGTAATTTGTTGCCTTGTGCAGAATCCACAGAAGAGCGACTTGTGTGAGGATGTAGAGGTCAGAGTCTTTCTGTCAATGATCTCTGCCTTTTGTTTTCAGTCTCGCCCCGGCCTCTTCCTCTCCGAAAGGCTTTGTTGTGAAACTTAAGTCGTTCTTGCACCTGAAGAGCAACTCCCTGAACCTCCCCATCCCCCCGCAGCTCCTTTATCACTCCTTCCATTCATCCAGTTTCCTGGCTCTCTGACACCCTCCTTTCTCATCTGAACATGACACTATCCATCCATCTCTCCTTTCCCAGCCAGATCAATAATTCAATCGGGCCCTCGCCTCATTGTTTATGTCTTCTCTTTCTATCTTCATCCTCCTTGATTCTCTCTGGATCTTTCTCTGTCCTCTTTTCTTCAGCAGACCTCGCTGTATGTGCCATCTACCAAAACCCTGATTTGACATGAAAAGTTGTTTCTTAGATCTAAGGGCCAATTTGACAAAAGCAAAGTTCAATAACAAAATGTAATAAGTTATTGGTTGGTTGTTACGTTAATGGATAAGGATTTTTTTTTTTTATTCTAGGCCAATAGCGTAATAACTTATTACACTGGCAAAATGTTACTACTTTATTGGCTCAAATGTTTTATTACATTCAAGTTATTACGTTATTGGCTTTAGTAGATTTAAAATTACATGCTCTACTCAGCTTTAAGGACACAGGATGCCGTGGTGCAGAGATAAGCTGAGTCTGTGTAAGTGAGACTGATAAAGGACAAGATGGTGGTGGCATGAGCGAGGCCTCAGACAGAGTTAGTAAAGAAGAGAGAAGGAGTAAAACACTGCAGCTAGGGAAATAAAATGTAAGTAATAAGAAGGAATCCTGGGAATGCATGGGAAAACTCCATCTCCCTCCCCAGTTCCCACTCTCTTTGTTATGTAACAATCTTTGTTGCAGTGTGTTGTGTGTCTGTCCACTGTAGTCCTGACTGGGCTAAGGTTAGAGTGACTTCTTACTCCAGCACTTTTCACATCATCTCCACTCAGGGGGAACACCCATGGGGATGTGTTATAGCAAGGCCAAGCTTAGCTCGGCAAGTCTAAAATCAGACTCTGCAGTGGTAACTCGGACTATTTTGGAAGATGCAGTAACAGTAGAAATCAACAAGGGAAACAGAGAGGGCAACTGTGTGGTTGGTGATACAGGAAAAGTTGTGAGCAACAGGGAAATCTCCAGTTATGTGCTTACACAGCCTGCTCAGACTCAAAGGCACAACGAACGGTAGATTTGAGTCACTCAGAATCAGATGCTGCATTTACAGTAAACTTGGGGGTCAACACGAAGTGATTTGTTGAATTCTGAAGCTCAAACTGAAACCCTGAAAACAAGATTGTGTGGTGCCTCAATGTGGCTGACAGCGAAACACTGAACACATGGGTCTGGCTTTGTTGAAGGAATAAATAGAAGAGAATGAGTGCCACTCTGTGAAACTGATGCTGTTATCCTCTCATAGCAACAGCCACTGTGGAGACACAGCTATTGTCATGGCCTGACAACAGGCAAATGCTGCTTATGCAAGAAACACACACACACACACACACACACACAGACATAGCCATACTTGCAGTCTATACAGTCACATTTTGCTCTGATAGTCACCTGGCATTGGGGGTCTGGTACATCACACCACAGTACACTACACAAATACAGACAAACACACACAGAGCTCTGTGTGCTTCAGCAGTGTTGAGTGGAGCGTAATCGCTGAGTGAGCTATTCTGGACCCCCCGCACCCTCATCGCTCTCCCCTTAGCTGCCACTCTGTGCTGTGCTATTATGGGATGGCGGTGGTGGGGGGTTGTCATGGAGGCACATCTATTCTTCGCTGTTCAGTCATCCACATCCATCCTTATCAGTCCCATCATGTGCTGGGGCACAGTATCCCAGCAGTAACACGCACCATGTCAACTGAGCTGAAAGTTAGAGAAGGTTTCACATTAGAATTTTAATTATACACACATGAATACAGTAAAATATATGTGGATTTAGTTAATGAGTGGGCTCCATAATATGTTTCAAATGCATAATAAGTTGGTATTTTTTTCTGCAATATTAACACAGGTTCTACATTATGCCAGAAAGACCATGTTATATTTAAAACACACATTCTATATGTATTTTAATACCTTTTAACATGATAAGATGTGTTAATGTATGCTTGTAACATGCATTTGTGCTAGAAAATGAAGACAAATGCCATATACCAGTCCATATATTAGAATCTACAACTTAAAATGAATTGTATGTGCAGCAACAATCTGTGAATAAAGGGTAATTTCTTGTTATTTTATCATTTGTTTAGGAAACAGCTGCCCCTACATATCTGATGACCTGAATGAAGACACCATCAGTGTTCTGGTTCGCCTCATTACCGAGAAGAAAGGTAAATGCCAACAGTGATGTCACACATGAGCCCGTGGTTAGGGCCACTTCATCTCTCGTGGTTTTGGAGGGAAACACGAGACCGCAGTGTCATCACAGCATGTCACACACAACTGAAGACATGTCTCTGCTGCGGCCGACCAAGCAGCTGTTCCTCTGTCCGTCCCAGATTGACGGTTGTTTTTAAGATTGTGGAAACTCGTCTCTCTAGAGTTACATCTGGAGACATGGTTGCAATTTTACCCACTGATTCTTTAAATGCATGTTTGTTTCAACTGTATTTTAATTGTTTAGATGTTGGTGAGAGGCAAATTTGTGCAGCCGCAAACATTATTGATTTTTGTGTGTTTCAGAAAATGCTGCTGCGCTGGAGGAGCTGCTGCTAGAGTATGAAAGCAAACAGATGGCCATGAGCAAAGGCTCGTCAATCAAGTATGAAACCACACACACACACACACTTACACACCCTCAAATCATTGTGTACTTTTGCTCAGTCATGCTGCTCAAGGTCAACAACAAGGGAAGGGAAGTTTGGAAATACAGTGAACAACTTGGAGAAGAGATTCTAACTTATTTTATTTGTGTACATACAAAACAACCAAATATAATATCGTACAATGTTTAAAGAAAAGTGATCTGATAGTAATACATGTGCAGGCTTCATTTCCCCTGTGGACTATAGGTTGATACTTGGCGGTGATTCACTTCCACTGTCCTGCAGTGTCCTAGCAGCTGTCTAGTCATGAGGCTTACTCAGCCAGTCTGTTGCTAAGCTCACTGGCTGTCACACAGCTCGGAGTCACACGATTTACACGACCGAGTGTAGTTGTGGTCGGAACTTGGTTGCGCCACTAACATTGCTGAAGTTGTCAGAATTTAATCTAACAAGTCCATAAACACGCTCCTTCATACCACAGTCTGCACCGCTGAGCTTTGGCTTTTTGCTTAAACATTTGTTCTGCTGTCGTCCGGAATCGTCACCTCTAACCTCATTTACATTTTCCAAATTGGCCCGTGACCCGGCCTCTCCTGCAGAATCACTCTTTGCTTCACAATAGTATAAGATGGTGAACGGATCCATTTTGTGTCAGTGTGTGTGCCACATGTACAATACTGAGAGGTCTCAGGGCCCTGTGGCGGTGTGCTGCTGCCCGTTGGGGCCGCTGTAACATGTGAGCTTTAGATTCGAGAATATTCTGACACGCCCACACACACACACACACACACACACTCGATATGCACACATAGTTCTGGAAAGCTTTCAGATCCTGCATGTGGTGGGAGGTTTAGCGGGGGCTATCAGGGGTCACCACAGGTCATTCACTAGCTGGTATAACACTGGGACATACAGCTGCATTCATCTGTTTTGAATGCACAACAGAACAATAGGAAGACTAATGAAATGAAAACTAAAGACCCCTGTGCTCTTGAACAATGAACAGATTAGTTTACAGTTATCAAATAATTTCAGATGTAAGCTAAATATAAACAGAATGAGAGGCTGGGGCTGGACATATTCAGAGTTTTGTTGTGGCAGCACTGAATTTGTAAATTTGTCTCTCTCCTCCCAGGTTCCCCATGCTGTCCCCCTTGTCTCCTTTCCGCTCCCTTCCCCGGCTCTGCCCCCATCAGTCTCACCTCCACACCATCTCTGGACTCTCCGGTCTGGCCCCCAAACATGGCTACCGCTGCACCCGTTGCGCCCAGAGAAAGTGGCCCCCTGTTCTCATTCCTCCGCTGGACTCTCTCAAAGATCCACTGAAGCCCCCCCAGACCCTCATCATCCCCTCCCTGGACGCATCTACCGACCAGCAGAAGAACCCCCTGCTGGGGGGAGTGTGTTTGGACACACACCGTACACAAGCTGTTGTGCCAAAAAGCGTACAGGAAAAAGTGGAAGGGAGTGAAGTGAAGGAGAAGAAGGAGGGAGAGCTCGTGGTGTTGTCTGTGGGGAGGTGAGTCTGATGTTTGTTAGTTATAGTAAGAAGAAAAATGACACACTTGTGATGTAACATTTTCACAAGTACTGTTCTCAGGGGGAATTCAGTTTTAGTTGTACCTGGCATTTCAGAGGCAAATGATACTCAACAACACTGATTCAAGTTTTACATATTATTAACTTTGGAGGAAAAATATTGTATGTATAACAACAATGATCATTTCATAAAATGTTTGTTGATAAAAAAAATCTTACATTTTTGACAAGATCAGAGGGATCATGGGAAACTGTCTAGAAAAATCCTGATCTGTTCTGACGGGCAAATGTTTTAATAAGAGATTGTTGCCACTTCATCACAAGAGGGCAGCAGTGTTCAGTCTATAGCCTCAGTACAGCTGGAGTAAAGCTTGGCAGAGGTGTGTGCTCTCTGAGTGCTTTCTGCTTCTGATGTTATTTCTGCACTTTTACCAATTGCACTGCAATGCAATGATGGTGACAATGTCGAGTATTTCCATGTTGAATCACCACTTTTACATAAGTGATGGTGAGATACTACTATTGAATCCAACTTTATGTTAGCAATATTATATATATAATTTAGACAATAAAAAGACTTGATTTGAAAGAAGTAGCAGCAAATAAAATGTAATACATTAACACAGAGAATTATGCTTCAAACACTGTATACACACGTTAGACCAGCAGTCATAATACAATGACTATGCTACATTGTTGATGAAATAAAGAGAACATATTAATTATTAAACATATTCATGGCTGTATCTTTTATTTATTTATTTTTTTTGATGTGCAGATTTCAAGTTGCTCAAATCCCAGAGCACAAGCCTGTCCCCGTGGAGCCCAAGACATCATCCCACCAGGAGCAGAGAAACTCTCTGTTCGGTGGGAAACACTTCTCTTCATCTGGCATCAGGAGGTACAAAATGTACATACAAAGACTTACTTCTGCCTCTTTTCTTTACTGTTCTAATTATTATTTACTATTATTCCTTTCTCCGTCTCTTTGTTGCTACCTGTGTCAATCCCTGTTCACTTCTTCCTCGCCGTGCAGTTTCACAACAGTTGAGGTGTGCTGAAGCAGAGATTGTTGAATTATGTAGTTGAATTCACTTGGAAAGGAAATTATTCAGAGTATGATTAGTTTAGCAGAGGAGTGTCTCTGAAATGATTTGGGAAATGAGCTTCTTCTGGTTGCAGCTAACCGGTTATGAACATGTGCCAGCACTCTCTGCAGTCAGTCAGAGCTGAGTCAGCGTTATATCGGTAATCATCTGGGCCGGCCTATTGTCAAAGATCATCTGTCATGTCGTACTCTTAAATGAAATCTCTCACGTGGAAAATTATGTTTCGAAATCAGCTCGAGTGAGGAATAATGAGATCAGTGTGCTATGAAATGACTTAAATGCCATTACTTTGTTAGTTTACGATAACAGCGTCCCGCCACCTCATTCACACTTTGTCTCTGTCTTCTCAGGTGAAGAGACAAAGAGACACTGTACGATAATGCTACCTCTCTGAAGATGACCTCTTCATCCGGTGACAACTTGACCGCTGCCACGGAGGGTGTGAGGAACCACAACCACCTCCTGCTGGAAGAAGTTGTTTCTAGTTGTGCGATAACAGGAGTAAAACTATTTATTATTCCAATTTCAAAAAAAAAAAAAAATCCTTTTTTTGTATCAGCTGTACCATCAGAGAGGTTAGGCTTAGGTCACTGCTGCTTCACTGTCCCAGTCCAAATGGTTTTGAACAGCCTGTTGGATAAATGCAGGGACAGAACCATGTGATAAATAATTATTGATAACTGACACTAGAGGGAAGGAAGTCTGGATGATAAACAAATGCACTCTCAGCCCTGCTATCTGTGCTTCCATGTAAAAAAAATATATATATATATACAGAGGGGTACGACATATATAGACACACAGAAAACACATAAAGACACATTTGCATAAACACACACCCCTAGTAGGACAAAACACTGTGGACTACTTTGCTGACAAACCCCCCACAAAACTCAATTTATATGCATGTACTGTGAAAAAGAAGAAAACATCAAGTTGTCTGCATCATACTTGACACTTGATTACCACAACAAGTATAACAATTCCATATAGTGTTTCTTTTTAATATTCTTGTAAGTTTAGTAATTTAATTCCTTTTCATTTTGCTCCTATAGAAACTGCAGGTGAGGTTTTAGACTATGACGATGTTGAATGTCAGAAGAAACTCTCTGCACTCCCTGCTTTCACCTTTCAAACTGACATTCATTCAACAATGTACGCCTACCCACAGTCAGCATTAGTGACTTTTGTAACTTTTAAGCTCTTAGATTAGAGTCCAGTAGGTGATCTGGGGCCAAATGTTACCTTAGTGGGGCTCCTCATACTGTATCACAGCATATTTAAATGACACTGCAGCCCAGTGGCTTATTACAGGCTGCAACTGTCATTTGGGTCCTAAGGTGAAATAGTAAATACGTAGATAGATCTCACTTTTCTAGACCAAAACATGTAAATTATTGTACATATGTAAATATGGATGGGTATAGAAAACACACCATACATGGCTTTTATAATTTTACACACAGTATGTATGAAGTGATAGATTAGATAGTACTCTGTAATTGAACTGCGCTGCACCGGTGACTGACATTTGTAGTCCATCAATCAAAAACAGTCAACTCTGTCACACACATATGAGCAGAAGTGCTGGTTAAAATTAACATGTGTGTTATTTTCCACCACTGGGTGCAACTTTTCAGTGTTTTTTTCTTTCCTTTTGCAAACAGCTGTTACATTTTCCATGGACTTTTAAAACCCTCGCACAAACACACACAGGCAGTACACACAGCCAGACTCCAGTTATGCAATCTCCATGACTGTAAGAAACCACTTCCATATAAATACACACGCACACATTTATTTTTTATAGTTTAATCAAATAAACCAACAAGCGGCTGCAAAGACTTAGCGGTTGAAAGTCCTCATGCAGCTCAGCAACACTGGTTGTGAAGCGTGTACTATAATCATAGAGGCTTTTTAACTACTCATTTTCATATCTTCTTATTATGTTGTTATGAGGAATATGACAACATGTCTGGAGGACGAGATATTTATTGGCTAAAATTACAGCTACATATTTTATTTAATCTGTTTATTCTTTTTATTATTAGAGTTATGATTACATATTTCAAGCTGAAGTGCTGCTGGCAAAAAGGAAAGATTAAAAAAACATTCATCTCATCAGCTTTGTAGCTTGCATTTATATAATATTACATTTTCTGTATGATGTTTTTACTCTTGAAATAAAGAAGAGGTGTATTTTAAATGCTGTTGGTGTTTGTTTGCTGTTGTATGTGTAAGTGTGTGAGAAATTGGTGTGCATGTGAGAGACCCTCTGATGAGCTATAAGGGGTCAAAACATTGAGTTGAGACTTTTAAAGTGTCATAGCCCAGGGGGGTGGGGACATATGGCCCACCAGAGAGTACAATCTGGCAATGAACTGGCAAAGTATGAAAATTACATACAAGATATTAACTGCAATTTGCATTTTATTTATTTACAAGGCAGGGGCATAACTTAACTTTCTTCCATAATAGCTCCCACTTAATTTGTATGCTGTGATGAGTCAGTTCAAGTGGTCAGGACACATGTAGAAATGTATGTAAATTTATAATAATTTCTCGATCTTGACAAGTTGTTTTAATCCTAAAGTAAAATCCTTTATTTTTCACTTCCAGATGTCTTGTGCCCTTTTATATCCGCTGTGACCTGTAAGTTGTATTGCACATGTGTAAATGATAAACTGAGGCATAATGTTATTGACATTGCACTTATTTTTCTTAGGGTCATCAAATGTTTTGTAAAAGAATAGTTCCTTTAATTTACATTTTCATAATGTACTTGTACTTCTTTGCACTAAACCAAAGGGAATAATTTGGAGTTGTGAATATTTATAGGTTATTATGGTCTCATTTTACTTATAATATTTATGCTTTTATTTTATGTGGCCCCTAAACTAACATGAGTTTGAAACCCTGCCTGTTCTGTATGTTAGACACTATCGCCCCCTAGTGGTCGTCTTCAGCTTAAAGGACCACTGGTTACGTAAATGAAGTGGAGCCAATACCAATGAGATTAAGTGACTCAGCCGCACTGGAACCACAGTTACTCTTCCCACAAATGACAGTTAATACTTTTCAATCTCATAGCAAATAGTTTGATGTTGACCACAAACTTTACTGGTTTTAAATCATCTGCTCAACCACCGTGAAGCTCTGGGGTTGTTGCAAATAATAAGGACACAATCACCACAACCATATTGTCAAAATTTGTACTTGTTTATTCACACAACATCATTCTAACTTCCTTCATATTTGGTTTCTCAAAGTGACACACGCATACACGCACGCACACTCCTCCAAGACTTTAAAAACAAGCCTTTAAAAGCCACAGTGTGGTGGAGCATGGACACGTCTGTCCGAAGTCCGCTATGTGACTCAGAGGAAGGTGAGCCGTGGAAAACCCACTTGTTCCTTTACAAACACACAAACATCAGAGTTGTCCAGTCATCTGTGAAGCACCTTGTACTTTAGCACTGTCAATACATCATGGATTTGACTATTTAATATAACATAATATAAAACACAATCTCTATCCTTTCCTTTAATCATTTAAAGGCTTGTAATACCACAGGTCAGGAGGTCAGGAATGCAATGTGTGATTTAGACATTTATTTATACCCTTCAGTCATTGTGACGATATTTTGTTAAACTCAGTCTTGAATTACACTCAAACTTTTAGCAAGACTTTTAAAGCTCTAAAGTGTTTTCTTCAAAGTTGCTCTCAGTAAAACTTCTAACCAAAAACTACAAATTGAAACTCTTATGCATGTGTTTACATATAAACAATATGTAAAGTCTAAAACACACATCATGCTTCTTCATAGAGATGTTCCAACCCCTGGATGTCTTGTGGTTGCCAAACAAACAACTGGTCGACAAGTAGGATTGAAAAGTGCAGCTTGAAGAAGTCGTGGATGTTGCATCTTAAAGAGGTGACTGGCAATTAGAGCCATGATCAGAGTTGTGTTGTAGTCAAACTTTGGCTCACGCATGATGGTTTTGGTGAAGACATTTTGCTCTTCCTGGTTAGATTGCTGCGCGCGTCCTGCCCAGCCAGAAAGTAGAGGATGGGGTCCACGCAGCTGTTGGCGCTGGCCAAAGGTCGTGTCACCTTGTAGGCCACACTGGAGGCCTCCAGCAAACTACAGCTAATCTGGTAAGCATATACAAAATGTCATGCACTGAGCTTTTAAAGTCATCATATCATATTTACCCTCAGAAATGCATTTGTTCTCACCTGTGCTGGATTCACCTGCCTCAGGTATCTGAACGAGTAGTAAAGACTCCTGGTGAGGTGGAAAGGGAGGAAGCACAGCATGAACGCTGCCAGCACGATGATGATCATCTTCACTGACTTCTGTTTGGATTTTTGGGCTGTTTGGCCTCCTCTCTCTCCTTCAGCTCCACCTTCAGACCCCCAGCCGGGCTCGAGAAGCTTCCTCACCATGAGGCCGTAGCACACCATTACCACCATGAAGGGCAGGGCGAACATGAGCACCGACACGACTGAGCTGTACACCAGGAAGTCATCAAAAAGCTCTGGGCTGGTGGTGTCGTAGCAGATTCGCTCTGTGTCCACATCCCTGGTGAAAGAGGTAAATAGGTTACAATTGCTTATATTAAAAGAGACAGGATGTTGAAAGAAAAGGAATAAAATTAGCAAGCAGGCCGGTTGTTCATTTAAGTGAGCTCCATTAAGGAACACTAAAGATAAGGTACTTGGTAAGATTGGTGGCCTGCAAAAATCAATAGTCCACAGTTAAACACAATTAGGGACACTTTCAGTAAATAGATGGAGAAAGTTATATAAATTTAAATCACCAAGTTCTTGCAAAGTAGAGAACAGGTGCCTGGCAGAATAAAACACAGGCCCACACCGCCACGGACACCAGCCTGGCCTGACGAGCACTGACCCAGTTGAGGGAGCGGACCGGATAGCAGATGCCAACAAAGCGATGCAGACTGATACAGCACAGGAACAAAATGGAACCTATCAGGATGATAAGTATTTAATATGCCTGGTTCATACTGCAGTGAGTATTGCACTGTTAAAAAAAAAAGAGTAAAATAATACAGTAACATATAAACGTGTGTGTGTATATATTTTATATATTCAATTCTGTCTGTAAATACTCAGTTATACTTTTAGTTTTTGTGATATTTTTATTCTATACTTGTGTATTTTGTGAACATTTATGTTACTATGTACTTTTGCTTATTCTATATTGTAAAAAATGTCCCCAGTGTGGGATGAATAAAGTACTATCTTAACTTATCGTATTGTAAGATGTCCTACCATTCTTTTACTGTATTACACAATTCTGTATTGTATCATGTTGTATTATATTAATCCATGCTGTATTATATTGTATGATGTCATATTGTAAAGTAGTGTGTTATTTTTGACACACATTGTATTTAATCTTCATTCTGGGATGTATATCAAACTCATCTGTTGTGCTGTGTGTTGTGCGTCCGCAGCGTGCCACAACTGTACCATATAAGTTGGCATAAAACAGGAAGCGTATGAGTTTGCAGAAGGGTTCACTGAACGGCCAGTCGTTCCCGTCGGCGTAGTAGTAGACGAGGAAGGGTAGAGTCAAGACGTAGAGCGTGTCGCACATGGTCAGGTTGAACATGTAGATGGTTGAGGGTTTCCAACGTTTAGTGCGAAACACAATCACGTACAGCGCCGTGGCGTTCAGTGCCAGGCCGATCACGAAGACCAGCGCATAGCTCACAGGAAGGAGGATGTATTTAAATTCTTCATTAAAGTCACAGTAGTAGGCACTGAAGTTGGTTAGGTCGGTCTTGTTGGTGTCAAAGGTGTTCATCTTGATTGTGAGAGCCCCTGAGGGAAAGATTGGAGCACATCATGAATATGTGCTCTGCTTAGCAACAACTATAAAGAACCTATGGTACACTCAAAAAGAAGGGGTAGACACAGGACATGTGTTTTATTACATGAAAGTGAGATCAATCTCAGTGGCATTTCAGGATGCCCCGAGTCATTTACCTTAGCATGCTTCAGCAGCACAGTCATGCTCAAGTAAAGTCCAATAACCCTTTGTGATTTTGCAATCAAATCTGCACAATCCAGCTTGAGTCAGCCCATTTTAAATGTCAATGTAAAGTTCACAGAATGTAAACCATGTTAGTGCTGATTTTCTTTAACTGCCTTTTTTCTGAATACATGAGAAAACAAATTGTGGCAGGTGATGACACACATCTTAAACCCTAATTGATTATTATACTCTGTAGAAAATTGCTCTTATTCTGGCTGAAAGTGTGAATCAGTGTGTGAGGTAAGCATGCAATGTAGGTGTTGTAATACAGAGCGATGTATGTAACATGCTGTACCGTTCCACCGTCTGGCCCAACAGGTTTATCTAACAACATATCAAAACATCCCGACACATCTGAAATACATATTGTTCTCCTTATTTTTGTTTCAGACATTGATTTGCACTGAGTGGTTGCAAAATGTCTGGTGCAGCTGGTGCATCTCACGCAGAAACACAGCCCTCATTCTGTCCCTTTGCATGTCAAAGTTTTCTAAAACATCACAGCTGTGAGACAGAGAGACACAGGAATAACTTCTTAACTAGATCCAGACCCTATTTTCAGACCCCTTTTAAACTTGTCTTTCTGTTGCACTCACTGCCATGCGTAGTGCACTACTTGCTCCCGCAACCTGACTTCGTGTGTTGTTTATCCGACAAGCTCATGTTCAAACCAGTCATGCAATTACACAAAAATGATGCTGTAAAAACCAACATGTAAATCAGACAGTAGATGGCACTTACTAGTTTCCCAGCTGACTGATGCGTTAACCTACAGCTCTCTTTTTTCCCCCTTGTTTTTTTGTCTTTTTCAACAACATGGCCTCACGCTCACGCTGATCTCTTTTTGCTTCAAAACAGCTGCAGGTCAAATTTAACAGATAACAGACCTGAGACGGTGCGGCCCCTTTGCTACTCCCCCAAATTCTTCTGACCTGCTGTGTGCATACCGTGCCAAACTGTGAACTGCTTCCTATCCAACAATAGAGCAATCTGTACACAAATATCAAAGAAACAAACAAAAAAACAAAACAAAACCCTGAAACGTATGAGGTTACTCACTCTGAATGAGTGCTATCACGCTGACTATCCTGTGCAATGTACAGTATCCTCGTGTTGTTTATGGCTGATGCACGCTTAAGACATTTGAGTTGGCTAAATACTTGTCGAGGTGTGTGCTTGTCTGACAAGCTGCAGCCTGCACACAGTGTGTGAGGAGGTTGGGCCCTGAGGCTCAGATGTTAACTATCGTTCAGTAATGGACAGAACAAATATTTAATTTGGTAGCTTCTACAGCTTTAAGTTAAAATCATTCAAGTTGTAAAAATTGTGAATTTTTCCAATCTGAAAGCAGCTGAAATAATCACTATTTCTACGATAAGTTCTGTATTACTTGTACTATTATATTTACTTTGTGGTTTTCTGTTTTTTTTTTTAACATAAAGAAGTTTATCTTTGAGAAAACATTCATCTTGTTGTGATTAAGCTGTTAAAAGTTACGACACATCCATCAATCTCAGACAAGCTGATCAGGACAACAATTAAGCTCTGGAGTTCTGACTGATAGTTCAAATGATGAACAGAACGGGTATTAACTAAGACAAGAGAAAACATTCAAGTCCACAAAATAATGGATGCCAATTATTTTAGGCCAATACCACTTTCAAGGCATTTAAAGAAAATGACATACTGTCTTGAATGCTGTTTGTTGAACTGATTGTTTACTAATTAAAAATAAAGCAAAAATTGCTTTATCGAGCAAACAAACTGAATATGATTAAAATGAATAACCTTGTTATTGTGTCATTGCAGAGGTAAAGCTACACATTATATTACAACTTATGTATATTATTCCTACTCTGTCATTTTAAAAAAGGGGTTCCTCATAAACTTTAAAAATGGTATGTTAAATATTTTATTATCGAGTTACATATGCATGTTTTAGTCTTACATTAATTGTTTTTTACTCCTTGGATGACACCAGAAGCGCTCCCAGGCTGTGCCCTTGAGGAACTTATATTTGTTTTCTACCTCAGGTTTTGTACCTTGTATGAACTGTTGTGTTGGACAAATATCTCTTCCAGGAACTGTGCATTTCTCACCATGAAAATAAACATTAAGCATGACAATAAACTTCTCTTCTGTTCATACAATGAAGTAGTCAGGAACATAAATTCCTGTAATACACCATGATACCATCGAGTAAATTTACAACATGCATGACTGAGGTAAGTGGTTCACATAGTTTTTCCTGAACTTCACTTAGAAGTTTACCCCATACACTGTATATCCAAGTAGAAATGTTTCGGGATTTTATCATTACCGTAATTCAAAGAACAAACCTCGATGTAAATCATGAGCTGTATTGTAAAACGCTGCCCCATTGTGTCCCCAACAAAATACTCCGGGCCTACTATGCATACAATTTATATAGGATTACTTTACTGATAATTTTCTTACCTGAGTATGGCCAAAGGAATGTAGATGTTCATAAGAAAAATCATGAAAGAAATCATAAATCCAAATAGTCCTGGCAGGATCCCAGTGTTATGCTCCAGAATTGAATGTCAGCCATTTTCTTCTGTCCTATGGCAGAAAGGTATGTGTGTCGATGTTAAGAGATGGTTTCTGTGAATATGAGTGCATGTAGTTGAATATGCATGTGTTAGCTTGAGGTGTTATACTGAACAGAAAGGTGAGAAAGAGTGCTTAATGTATTACCTGTTCCAGAAACTTGGTGTATTAATGATTACCTGGCGTCTAACCTTGAGTACAGCACGTAGGAGGCAAGAAATAAAATACTTGCCCTTCCAACTACTTTGTCTTTTTCTCTGTTCAGCAAACATTAATGCTTCAAGGGGCCCTTTCTTATTGTTATAACGATAGACACACTCACTAGTTTTTTTCTTTGTCTGGGATTACCGCTCTGAAACCCGCCAGCTATATAACAATCTGCTTTAGTTTTGCATCAGTGACACCATATGTACCATATAAGTATTTCTGAGTGTGCATTTCTTTCCATTTGTAGCAATATGTCTCAAATTTGAATGGTTTTGGCACTTGTTTATTTCAACGTTACAGACGTTGTCCTGGAAATTGGGGCTAACATTGACAAGACAAAGATACAATTACCTGTGTAGCCTCCATCAAAATGTAAGTTAGTTTACATTTTGTACAATAATGCTGTAGTTCCCTTTAGCATTACAACATTTTTGTTCTTATTTTCATAACCTATATATCACTGACTGGTTAAACAGACACACAGGATGAACTGGCACACACAAGCACTGCTGATGCCAACTCTTTACAAGCGTTTCCCTCTATTGTAATTATAATGTATTCCTTTAATTGTTCACTCAGCAGCCTCTTCCAATGAACCCAGTGACTCCACTTTACTGCTCCCTAATATCCTGGAAATAGGAGGAAATATTATCAGTGAGTAATTTGAACTGGAATTGTTGGTTATTTTATCTACTAAATTGGACTTTTTTCTTTTGTTGTTTAATATAACGCACACATTTTTTTCCCCTTTTAAACACTGGACTAACCACACACTAGGGTAATTTAACCCAGCAAAATCATCAGTAATTTTTTACCCAGCATTGGGTAAAAACAAAAGGATGTTGGTAAAAACAACAAAATGCCAGCTAACAATAATAAAATACAGTGTAAGAAAGCATAACATGTTGGGTAAAAACAACAAAATGTTGGGTAAAAACAACAAAATGTTGGCTAAAAATAGTAAATTACAAGGTAAAAATCTAATTTGGGGACAAATCAGCAGAATGCTGACTAAATATAATAAAATATTTGGTAGAAACCACAAAATCTTGATATAATTTTGGGTACAAATAATGAAATATTGGATTAAAAAACAGCCCATCTTATTGAGTTAAATGAACCCATCATGTAGTTAGTCCAATATGAACTCAGTTCTGGGTTAAAACAACTCCACATTTTTGAGGGTGTACATGAACCTGACAGACTGGACATCATTTTAGTTTAAATATTACATTGTTAAAAATTATTCTTATTTTCCATTTCATTTTTTAAATGCTGTGTCTCCATCCTGTTCCGATCGATTTTTCCTCGATCGACTGCGGTTTCTTGTTGCTATGCAGGTCTGCAGGACGCAGCCTCCTGTCACTGTCAGTCCTTTCTCCTTGAGCTGTAAAAAGCGGATAAATCCTCACATTTTGAAATCATCGTCTTTTTCTTTTTTTTATTTATTTCAGTTAAGAAAAACACATTTCCATACTGTCAGTGTCTGCGCCGGTGAGATGAAGTGGGAACAAAAAGGATGCCTCTCTGTGCTCCTGGTGTTTTTTCAGCGGACACCGGGAGGCTGTTCCGTCCTCTGCCGCATCGTGGAGCCGTTTAGCTTAGCTACCGAAGGGTTTCCCCGTTAATATCCCCTCCATCCCTTCCCTCTGCTTTTTCTTCTCCGCCTGTTTGCTCCTCTGCTTACAACAGTACAGTATACACTAGTGGCAGCAGCCAACACGAGTGTGTCCAGTCGCTGCTCGTAGCTCCTGCTCTCTATAAACTAGCCATTTATCATCAATCATGGCCGCCGGAGTACAAATTTAACTCCCGTCTTTCCTCCCTTGTCGTCTGGAAGGGGAGGATTTTTTTTTGTTTTTGTTTGAGGAAGCAAAAAATATATATATATTTATATATATTAGTCCCCTACACAGATTTTGGATTTCCTCTTGGAATTACAATACAGCTCACAAGAGAAATACCATTCATGTCAATACTCCAAAATGCAGCCGCCGCCGAGGAAGGTGAGTGGATTTTTTTTTCCAGAGTCCGTTATGTTGTGAAGACAATGACAGGCAGTCGTTACAGTGTTGTAACCTCAGATGTTGATATTGTGGAGAACACACACACACACACACACACACACACACACACACACACGCACACACAAAGCGCCTGATGCTGCTGCAGCTTAAAGGGAAGAAAAGAGGCTTGCTAGCCAACATTAGCAACGATCGCTAGCTTGGTGTAGTTAGTGACATTACTGTGCATCTGTCCAGCCGCTGGACTGTGACCGTGTTGTAGCTGGGTGGGCTACAATAACACGTTTTAATACAAAGCACCCGGCTGCAAAGCTAGCAAGTAAACATGATATATGCGGTTGTCCTATTAGACATAACTTTAAATATAAAAAACAGCATTTCCACGCTAACTTGAGGCTACAGCTGAAGTGCACATCCAGCTTATGTTGTTTTCCTTATATTGTGAAATTGTCCAACAAAAGCTATCGGTCTTTGTGATGCATCTTCTCTCTCTCTGAAGAGAAAGACCTTCAGTACGTCCAGGGTCACGTCATTTCATCAAGCTAAAAACACACAAACACACCGAGGAGGAGACATGCAGCCAGAGCCACGTCTGATGCTGACTTATTGATTGTGTATTGGTTGTGAGAGGACCACAGTCCCCTATAGCATGGTGCACTGTGTGTGTGTGAAGTTTCTGGTCCATTGCTTTCTGTGTGTGTATGTGCGCGCGCGTGTGTGTTGTCCTAAAATAGATGCATGGGAGCCAATTTCCCCTGCTGTGAACCTCTGCACAGTTTTCTCTTAATTACCACATACATACCCCCCCTTCTGTGCCATTTAACGCTCTGGGTTTCTGCACACCAGACTGGCCTTGAACATGTCATATCATGTCTTTTTAAAAACACATACACCCACTCAAACAGGTTTCTTTCATGATAGAGACCATTCTTCCACTGTGTCTGTGTGTGTGGATCGAGTGCATCCTTACTCTGGCTGTGTTTTTCCCCCCTCATTTAATTTGCTTTTTAAAAAATACTTCCAGGAATGACAGAAAATCATGTGTTAACCCTCTGCCAATGTGGCTGTCACACTCAGTGCACTCAGCTCACAGCATCACAGCCAGAGTGTATCAGTATTTGGCTGTTGGATACTAATAATTTCTCTCCCACTGCGACACATAGAGCTCCTTAAGTGTCCTGTCTGCGTCTCAGCACATCTGCTTCCAAACTGAGCTCATTTGGCTGTCATATATTAGTTTTATGTGGCTCGAATAAAAGGGGGTTGACAAAGGCTATCTATCTATCTATCTATCTATCTATCTATCTATCTATCTATGTAAAAGTCATATGGTTAAGTTGAGTTGATATTGCTGTATCTCAGATGTACAGGTGGGGAGGTTTACATCGGAGGTAGTATGAAATATGTGTATAAATATTCAAGCTTCAAGGCAGCAGTATAAACCCACCTGCTGTGTCAGCTACAGACATTTATTATTTTTATTTTTGCCTTTAACATGACCTTTAATGGATCTCTCATATCGCTTTTGCTTTGGTTCTTAATTAACCTTTCGGCATCCCATCTTTTTTTTTTTTACTGCTGCTCTCGCTTTCTCCCTCTCGCTAACTGTGTCTGTTTTCCCTCTCCCTGTTTTTTTTTTTTACCTTCATATACTCACCTTTCCAATTCCTACCCCCTTCCTACCCTCCTCCTCTCACTGTGTACCCCCATTTCTCTGTCACCCTTTTCCTGTCCCCTTCTATCACCCTCTCTCTCTTCCTCTGTGGTGGCCTATAAGTGATAGACGGTAAAATCAAGTGAAGTCATTTTGCCCTGATAATGTAATGAACCACTCCCTCCTTATCTTCAAAGACACAGCACATGAAAGAAAAGAGCTCTGCAGTGTGTGTTGGTGTATATGTGTGTGTGTCAGTGCAGTGTGTGGCATGTTGTTGATTGTTTTGTCTAGAACAGTCATGAATTTGCCCACTGTTACTCTGGTGAATAGGCGATGGAATTCACCAGACAATGCACAATGACCTTCACAGTGACTCTGTATTTGCTGGCAGGAGGTGTGTGTGCTTGTTTCAGAGTGTGTGTGTGTGTGTGTGTGTGTGCAAATTAAGGGTCAGATTTGTGTCTGTTTCAGCACAAGATGCCGCAAATGAGTCTCCTCCGATCGCCCAAATGAATCTGTGTACGAGGCGATGCAATTAACATCTTTTCTCCGAACACCCCAGGTGTCTGTCAGTACCTGAATGCTGTTATAGGCTGTTAGACTATCTGCTGTCACCTCTAACTGTAAAAAAAAAAAAAAAAAAAAAAGCCTCCACCACCTCTCGAAAACTCTGACAAAACCCTGACGCTGATTGTTACCTTGATGGATTACTAGTGGGAGTGTGTGTATGTGTGTGTTCCTACCAGGCGAGCTGAGCACAGCTGAGTGGCAGATAGGTTGTGGCTGTGTGTGTGTGTGTGTATGGATCATTTTAAATTCTTTAACTTTTGGGCTGTTTTTTGTATGAAATGAGATATTTTAAGATGTCACCTTGGACTCCTGAACAGTTGTGAGTCCAAGGTCGCTGTAGTGTTTTACCATTTTTATAGATCAAACAATTAATCAGAAAATAATCATCAGAATATTTGATGGAGAAAATAATTGCATTCCTGCTGGATAATGGATTTGACACACTGGTGTGTTTGGGACTTTTAGTAATTTCATGCAACATTTAATCTAACCAGAGGTGGATGCTATAGAAACCTTATGGACTGTGGTTGTATATGGATTAATAATTATTAATGTGCATATATGGCTGTAAGGCAGTTAGAGACATTCATCATTCAATTAACAGTGCAGTACCTCAGCTCTATCATGATGTCATATCTGGCCTCATATCTAGATAATGATATTTGTTTTACTACTTTCATATGTGCGGACAGATGTAGAGCCTAGAAAACATGCCTGCAGAGCAAATGACAAATCTTTTACTTGATGTGTCTTTTTGTTTTCCTCCAGGTCAAAGTGACACAGGAGCTGAAAAACACTCACACGGAGCAGATGACAAGACTGCACTTTAAACACCAGACTGAATGTGACCTGCTGGAAGACATGAGGTATGTACGCGTCTCTGTGTCCCATGGTTGATTGTAACAGGACGCTGTTCTCATAGATTTCAAAAGGAGTGAGGAATACACTCACCACCAACTGCCAGATGATTAGAAATCTAGTCATCATTGCTGGCTGTGACACACATGGTTTCCAAAAGAGAGAGAAGGAAACGACTAAAAGAGTGAGGGAGGAGTAGCATTAGCAAGAAAAAGAGGAGGAGGAGGAGGTTTGTTGTATTCCAACTTTTTGAGAAGTACAAAGGGTCGGGAAAATGACGAAGGAATTTCCTGCTGCCCTCTTCCTGCTCTCTGACTTTGTTTCTTCATTTCTCTCTTTCTTCTTTTTCCAAATTTCATTCTGTATCTCTCTCTGTCATCTTTTTCGTCTCCCTGAGTTTCATTTTTTTCTCTCTCTTTTGCTCCGACTATCGTTTTGTCTGTCTGCATATCTCTTTTTCAGTTTGGCTCAGCTCTGTTTACTCATGACGTATGTGACTTGGCAGTTTTCCCGTTTGAATTTGGCAACAGGACGGAGCCCTGGTTCCTTCACACGCTCTCATTTTCTGTGTTGACTAAGCATTGATTATTTATGACAGCAAACTCTCTAATACTTTCTGCTTCTCTGCTTCCATCCCTGTCTTTTGCTCTGTTTCTCATTTTCACACTTTCTCTGCCTCTTCTCCTCTTTTTCTCTCTCTCTCTCTCTCTCTCTCTTTCTTCCCATCTCACTCTTGGGGGCAGCTCCAGCTGTTTGAGAACAGATTGGCTTGTTGCTGTTGGGCTTCAGAGAGCGAACAAGGCTCTGGTCTCACTTGTGGGATAGAGGGAGAGCCAGTTAAGCATATGCAACCACAATGTGTTAGTTCTTTGAGCCAGTGAGGGATGAAGCTACATGCCACTGGGTAAAGGTCTCCAAACTGTCTTTGTCATCCTCGTCGTCGAAAGACGCCGCCTACGGTGTTTTCTCAGTGTGTTGCTCCAGCCTTTAATGTTTTGTAATCATTTCTGATGACACATTCTCATGGTGGTAAAATCAGGAGCAGCAGGGTGTTAGAGTTATTAGGGAGATCGCCTTTTAGGGTGGGAGCTCTGGGCTCGACCTCCTGCAGCAACATGCATCTGCTTGGTCGACGTGTCCTTGGGCAAGACACTGACACCCTACTAGTTTCTTCTCTCTTGCTGATGTGGCACTCATCTGACTCTGAAAGATCAAAAAGGATCAGAGGGGTTACAGTATCTGAACTTCTCACCGTGATGAAGGTGCCTGACAGTTTAACCCACATCGACTCCATCTACAGTTACTGTTCAGAACCAGATGTCTTTGTATCAGCACAGCAAACTGTCAGGTGTCTTCACCAGGACTACTGAGGTGACAGATTTTCTTAATGAAGAAAATAGTTTTCAAGTGGATTACACAAGAAGTATTGTTGTTTTCATTGGATTTGATTTATTTTTTATTTTTTTCCGCCATAGTTTTAAAGTTAAAATAGTTAAACTTGAAAACTCTGGGTGACACTAATTAATAAGACAGATGTCCAACCTCTCCCTCTCCAATTCATTTATTAGAGTAAAAGTTACTGTGAACATTTTCAGGTTCAAACTCCTTCGACATGAGCCTTTTTGCTGTTTTTCTCTGTTTTTTAATGGTAGCTCAAATAACTAGAAAATAAAGAAATTTATTCAATTTGTTGTCACTTGCAGAATTAAATTGGTAACTACAGGCTCTTTTGATTTTTGTAACAAAAACCTGACAGCAATGTTAATAATGATTTCTACATCAAGAAACAATTACTGACTAGTCAGTAATCATAGACTCAATCAGGGTCAGAATCACAGACTGTACAGACTGAATGGAGCAAACATGTTGGTTTGTATACTGATGTTTTGAAGCCAGGAGTTTGGCATTTGAATGTCACCTTGTTGGCTCTTATTCATATTTGGATATGAAGGGAGGAGGCGGGTCTGACCCTTGAACCTGAGGTTACTGCTCAATGTGTATGAGACTTGGGTTCAGAACTGGTCTCATTGGAGATCAGGCCTGTCGATCAAACTAACCACGCCTCTAAATTTCTACATTTTTGAATGGTAAGATCTAATGAATTGTTTTTCACATGGACCAGATCACGGATAAGAAGAGTTGAATTTAGCTAATGACATCAGAATGACTTGTGGGAAAAATGTATTCACTGAGTATTTCATGATTCAAAATTATCATTTTTGAATTAAAGTAAATTGGGATCAGCATCTAGTGTTGATTGGGAGTATTGTATTTTTTTTTAAACTTCCGCATTGGCCTCATTTATGAGACAGAGTCTATGGTCAAAATGCAGCGTTGAGAACTGCAGTTGATGGCTGTGAAGCATCAGAGAATGAACCACAGTAAGGCCAGTTAATGGGTATTTTCCTGTGTATAAAAGCCTAGACCTGGCTAGACCTTTGCTACGATGCTAACGTCATGACTAGTCATAACTAAATAACCACCCCTCTTCACAACAGTCGGACCCACCAGGAAGAGTGTGGCCAGATGATGAAAAACATTCATGCTGGACACACACACACACACACACACACACACATGGAGGTACACAAGTTGCTAGCTACAATGTATATTTAGCCTATGTGTTTGCCAATTTTAAAAGGCACAGAGGCAACATAAAAGAAAAAAAAAGAATGGAAGATAAAGAAAGAAGGGAAGTA
>OOFC01021834.1:49103-64263 GCA_900323345.1 Pseudochromis fuscus
TAATCATAACTAAATAACCACCCCTCTTCACAACAGTCGGACCCACCAGGAAGAGTGTGGCCAGATGATGAAAAACATTCATGCTGGACCACACACACACACACACACACACACACACACACACACAGTAGACAGTAGATTTTAACTCTTAAATCCCAAAAGCTGCTCTGAGGTTATTTACCCTAATTAATCCACAGGCTGGCTTTAATCAAAGCACTCACTCACTCACACACACACACACACACAAGCACACATGGAGGTACACAAGTTGCTAGCTACAATGTATATTTAGCCTATGTGTTTGCCAATTTTAAAAGGCACAGAGGCAACATAAAAGAAAAAAAAAGAATGGAAGATAAAGAAAGAAGGGAAGTAGAAAGAGAAAGGGCAGTGCATTTAATCCTTTGGAGTGCATTTTAGCTGGACTAGTCTTAGGAGGGAGGATAAGAGAAAGAGAGAGAGGAGAAAATGATGACGAGTTGGTGGACTCAGGGAGTCAACTTGGTGTCCTCAATCCAGCTAAATCCCCCATACCCTTATGTCTGCCTCAACAGCCTCACACACACACAAAAACACACACACACACACATCAGTGCTGACCATTAAAATAGGCTGATATAGTCCCATATCTACTTGTATTCACCTCAGGCACTTTCAGTTTTCAGATACCCTTTAACTCTTTCTTTTTGCTGAATAAAAACATAGTTGTAGCCTAACAATGGCGCTGCAGCACATTTTCAGTGTTGCAGCTGTGTTTTATCTGTGGATAGATTAGATCAGTGAATGAAACCATCATTGCGGTGCAGTGCTTTGCCCTGCAGCAGGGCATTAAAAATCTGTTCCCATGATTGGCAAGGTGGTGGGGAAAGCTGCACACAGGTTATGTCCTTTATGAATACAGTACACAGAGCATTATTAATTATAGACATGACAGTAGTGAGAATATAAATAATATAGAAACAAAAAGGGTTTTTTTAGATGATTCCTGGACCACATTGTGTCAGACTGGACTTAGCCTCCACATCTTTGCTTGCTGAAATTTGTGTTTCACGCAAATTTATTGACCGAATCCGAGGAATTATGTGCAAATATCATTAAAACCTAATGGGTCTCCATGCTGAGTAGCTTGATGAAACTCTCCAATTTGAACCCAAAATGCTATCAGAGTTCTCATTAATGCTTTTCACTGCAGTTTCCATAATTTAGGAAGATGGGGGGACAGAAAATCAACGACTCATTGGGAAAAAAAAACCCCAAATTAATGCAAAAGCTGATTCGCACCCTGCTAATACAATTAGGTGTAGGCGCCTGTGTATTTGCCAAAATTACACTACGGACAACCTCTGTTGTTATTGTAAATCACAAGAGCATCCAAGGCAATGTGAGTCTGAGACATTGTTCTTTTTGTGTTACAATGAGGTGGGACTTTAATCCTGACCCACTGAGCCCTTATATGTTTATTGAGGAAAATCCCACTCTAAGCAGGTAGCTAAGGTACCACTGTCTACTGTGAAACTACAAGGATCTGTTTTAACAGTGACACATTTAATATGTTGCTGTTAGTCATTGGCAACATTATCAGGTTTTAAAGGTGGCACCAAGCAGTGATTCATCTACAGAATTATAATTATAGTATCTGTTTCTCATTAGATGTTTGTGTATCACAGCAGCATTTGTATAATAATAATAATATTTTAAAAAAAACTCAGTTAGCTTTAGTCCCTGTCTGAGCAATGAGAACATAGAAATTTGATTTTGAATTAAATATGGCAGTGTACTAAGCGCTCAGACAGTGTGTGAGCTTTATTCCATGACAGATTCAAGTGTTGTACTTCAAGTTATCCCGAACTGTGACAAAGTGACATCCTCCAACTTCACTGAAAATTAGATTTTTTTGTTTGAGGATTGTCTTCATGTCTCCACAGAGATCTCTTTGGTGTATCATGTTCCAGCAGCATCGACTGATCAGAGCAATAGTTTGCTGTGATGTTGTGGCTGTACTCCTGTAGAAGTGAGAAAGAAGTTTGTAGTACGTCTTAGCCCACTCTTTCTGTTTCTGTGCTCATTTGTCAATGTCATTACGTTCTGATGATGTAGATATTAAGCTTTAAAATGGGGAAATTTAGGGGCGTGTTTAGTTTAATCGACAGGCTTGGTCTCCAATGAGACTAGAGCTGATCCACAGTCTCATCCACATTGGGCAGTGTCCTCAGGTTCAAGGGTCAGATCCGCCTCCTCACTCCTCCCTTCATGTCCAAATATGTCACTTCTGGGTCTAAACAACCGACATGGCAACATTCAAATGCCAATCTCCTGGCTTCAAAATGGCACAACATGACATCACATTAGCTTTGTCCATTCTGTATACAGTCTACAGTGTTTGGTGCCTTACATAACAAAACACAAGATAAAACCTAAGTTTTAAGCCTGATTTAACCATAACTACTGATTTTTAGGACTGCAGAGAGCCATTAGTTGAGCAGGTCAAAGAAAGCTCAGTACATTTTTATCTTGCGCTGTACTGTAGTCTCTAAAACAGCAGTGACAATAAACTCAAAGCATGAGTTTTCAGTTTTCAGCTTAGTTTGCCTCCTCACACTCACAGGTTTACATATTAAGTATCGCTGTTTTCTGAGGCTTTAGCAAGTTTGTGTGGGAAGAGTACTGGTGGGATGGGTTTGTATACTGCTAATACCTTTAATGCTTGTGCGCACAAAGAATTAACTTCTTGTCGTGGGAACTTGTGGTAACATTCTGTTTTTTTACTGCTTCTCTTTCAATTATAATGTATTCTGAAATTATATAAAACTTTGAGTGCTTTTGTGTAATTGCCTGCTTGGTCTTGAAGTGGGAAAAAGTTGCAGAGAATCTGCCCCATTATGTCTTGTGGTGATCACACAGTGTGAAAACATGACCACCCTCCTCTGCGTCTGGCTTTGTCTGTGACTCATGTTGCTTATCCTTTTGTCACTGATCTCAGTTTGTGTCCTGTTAACCATTGATCCCAGCTGTTTCCCCATGTTTGATCATTTGCTTTTCAACCTATTGCCTCCTTTTCCCCTTAGACACTTACATTCATCCACACACACACACACCCGCACACACACATACAGTACATACACTTAATGTCCACTCTCAACCACTTAAGTATTTCCTGTCAGACACACACTCATCTGCAAGTCTGCTCTTTGTTTTTTTCTCCTTTTCTTTTGCCTGCACAGCTGATGCTGACATGGCTTTTTGACTTGTGCTAAACGGTTACAAACATACACTCATGATGGACAGACAGGGTGGTGGAGTCGACAGAGGGAGGAGAGAAGGAGTGGTGGTGGAAAAAGAGAGAGCGAGCGAAAAGAGCCAGAGAGGAAGGGATAAGAGAAGGGAGGAGAGACAGAAATGCGGAGGTGGAGGGAGGGTATGGACAGGTTTTAATGAAAAGAAATACTCTGTTGGCAGAATGAATGCAGGGAGTGAAGACAGCAAATGTAAATAGATACAGATGTAAGGTGACGTACAGTGTATTCTTAAAATAACATTTTTTTTTAGCTGCACATTAAAACACTGCTAATATTCTAAAAGTGATCATTTTCACCGGGTGTCATATGGACAAGCCAAATGGGTGTGAGATATTTCTAGCTGATAATTAGGTGTCCATGTTTACGTATGCAGTCTCCACCGCAGTGTAACCATGGCAGCATGAAAAGCCTAGACATTTCTGAAGATCCCACTGAGGACCTGTGTGTATTAGTGTGTGTGTTTATGTGTGTGCTGGGGTTGACTTCTCTTGTATGTTGCAGAGGTACCTCACTAGTATACTGCATATATGACTTATTTTGGTGCATTAGAATGAATAGCTAACATTCATATTTTCTTATTTTCTACCTGCTTCACAGGCTAATTCTTGGGGCATCAGTCATTGTGTGTTTTGAGTTGTGCTTATGGTTCCTGCAGATGTGCTAAATATAGAACTGCAACTTATTAATCAACATGCTGAAAAACTGAAAATACACCCAGTATAGTAATAGTGTCCAAACTTAGCCTGAACATCTTGGATAGGGAGGTCAGGTAGTTTGAAAGAGAAGGAGGTCTGTGACACCTACAATGCTGTCCACTCAGGAGAGTTAGCATGTGACCATTCTAGTGACGGTTGTTCACAGTTAGTCTGGTGTGAATCCAACGACAGTCGTTTTAACAGCGAGGAGCCCTACTCCACCTCGCCTCACCTCACCTCGGTTGCGTTTTCATCACAGAGGATAGTCCCACCTCCATGTAGCTGGTCGTCAGGCAAAGGAGGAGAAAGTTGATGAAATAATCTTCATAATTCAACTTTTGTGGCGTCACAGAAAGCAGTTTGAAGAGTGTTTCAGGTGAGAAATTAGTTGGTGAGAGGTGAGAAATTAAAAATTTGCCCTGACATTTTTCGAGATGTGAGCTCTCGCTACCACCTCCACCAGCTGTTCCCCTGCTGAGCTCTGATCAGCTGCTCAGTGCTCACGTTTTTTTTTTTCCGGCTAATGTTTTTTAAAATATAATTTTAACATTGCAATAAAGTGCTATTATTGTACATCGGACTGATCTATTTAGTGTTTTCCCCACGTAGTAGAAACTTGTTATTCTGATTATAACCGTGCAGACTGTGTCGGTCGCAATGACGCAGTTATGATTCCGACCAATAAGATTCAGTACCTGGCCAGGTCCTTTTTTGGAACCGCAGTAGAGGAGGTACTGAAAAAGTCATAATAGTGGCAAGTTTCAGCTACTTTTTGCCAATGGAAAAGCACCACATGTTGTATCTATGACCTCAATAACTGGGATACATCTTTAGGACTGATAGCACCTCACAGGAATATGGTCCAGTTGTGATTTTCTTGGGAGGGGGTGTTGTTTTGTTATGGGGCGCTGTGGCTTAGTTGGTTAAAGCGCCTGTCTAGTAAACAGGAGATCCTGGGTTCGACTCCCAGCAGTGCCTTTTGCAGTATGATTTACCTCCTTAGAAACTGAGCTACCATCTTGACTCTGAAAAGTAAAAGTTGACTGTGATTAAAGCTGTATTCTAAGTTGAATGAAGTAAATTCATTTAGAAGAAATGATATCATTATTTGTTTTGACCGCTCTTTGTATTTTTAATTTTTCTTTTCAGTTTTAGGATACTTCAAGAAGCTCCTCTAAGCACCTGATAGTTCTTTTCTGCATTTTCTTTTGTATCAGTAGGCAGTGCTTTTAAATGTCATTAGTCTTTAACAGATTTGCATCATATTTTACCATTGCGGTAAAGGTGAACCACTGTCATGGCACTGACAACTCAGGATTAAATTCAGAGTTACCTTGCCAACTTCACCTCCCACTTGGTAACACTGCCTCCCAAGGCTCAAATGATTCATTCCATGAAATTCAGGACTCTTTGTTGTCCTTGTTGCCGAATATAGATCTTTATGATTTTTTCATTTGCACCTTTTAGCCAAGAGACCTACCTTTTGACCTCAGAGCTACATCACAGCTAGTTGTTTTTATTAGCTTTATGAGCTGTTATTAGTATTTTGAGAAGTCAGTGGAATGTCACTGTTTGCTGAGTTGACTTTCAGCTTTAAAAGACCTGCTCTGTGTAAGACTTGACCTTATGACATTCAGAGAATAGTTCAGAAACTGACACAGTGCCTACTGAGCCACTAAGGCAAGTGTTGTATATGTTGTACAGACCAGATACAATATGAGAATAACCTCCATGAGAAAAATACCAAACATTTGCTTTGTTGGACTTTTTGAATATGAGCTGCGTTTTATGATTGGTTATGTTTGGCCTCTATGTGGCGCTGTGGCTTAGTTGGTTAAAGCGCCTGTCTAGTAAACAGGAGATCCTGGGTTCGAATCCCAGCAGTGCCTTTTCTCATTAGTAGTGTGGTTGCAGTTTCACTGGGCTGTGTAACTTGTTCCAATAGTTGTATACACTGTGTGTTTCTTTAAATAGCACAAAATTAGTTGTTATTTGAATATAGTACATTGATTAACACTGTTTGGCTTTAAAACAGCACAGACTCCCCAAGGTCTGCTTGTGCACAGTTTTCCTGTTCATCTTGGAGAACTGGCCACAGCTCTGTTGTGGATTTAGACAATCTCAGCTGCTTCTGTCAGTAACTTATGATATTGAGATTTGGGGCCCATACTTAGGATATTGTTTAATTTTATTAGTAGGCAGTGCTTTTAAATGTCAGATGTCTTGAACAGGTTTACAGTATAATTTACCTTTGCAATGACAGCGAAACCCCAGGATTAAATTTGAAATTACCTTGCTACCTAGCCTCAAATCTGAAGATAGATCTGTATGGCTTTATTGTTTTCACTTGATCAATGCTGCATAGTCAATCCTGGACCAATCAGAGACCACCCTGAATTAAAGAAGTAGCATTTAACAGAGGGACACCTCTTCCGACTTTGCTGAGCTAATGGAGTGCTACTGTTTGTGCTATTGATTTGTAGTTTTAAAACATCTGCCCCGTGTGAGGCTCGAACTCACGACCTTCAGATTATGAGACTGACGCGCTGCCTACTGCGCCAACGAGGCCTGGAAACCTATGATTGTGTGTGTTGAGAAGAGCCGACGTAACACCAAAGGCCACGTGCAGACATGTCTGTGCGATCATGGGAGGGTGCGTGTCGGATTTCAACTGACAAGTCTGGTATGGGGGTTAAACACTGAACACATGCTCCAGCCTCTTTGAGTAGATCATTAATAGTTTACAATGGTGCAGTTCTGTATGCGCCTCTTTATGCAGGCTTTAAAAGTGATGAGTTTAATCACTGGGAATTTCTCATGTCTGTTTTTAACCATTAAACCCAGAGATCTAAAGCAGCCTCTGTTTGGAAAACAGACTGAACACAGCAGCTTTAACACAAAATGATGCCTTGGGAAAGGTTTGACAAGAAGCACTGCTGTATTTGTTTGGGCTGTAATTAGTATAGAGAGAATTGACAGTAATTATGCTGTCTACACTTACAGTGTTGTCTTCCTTTCTGCGCCTTCCTCCACTGTTTCCCTCCACTGTTGCTCCCTGATTGTAGCTGTTAACAGTCTGGTGTGCAGAGTTTATTTAAAACAACACTGGTTTGGTGAATTGAATAATAGAAAGAAGCATGTCACTTATTATTATAATGGTATCAACACAGAATACATGCTTGAGCTACACTGTCAGGCTTGTTTTGATAGATGGAAGCATTTTCAGAAAGTGGTTTCTTCAGGTTAAATTTATCTAGTGCACTATGATGGTTAGTTTTTAGTTCATGCGTTCAAAAATCCTTGTCTCAACTTTCTCAACAAGCCCTGATCAAGTTATTGAAATGGTAGCTTTCAACTGAGCCAGCGATTTCTAAATATCTGCGTGTGAATGAACAAAAAGGAAATGCTAATGATGAGGTTATTTCTGAATCCTCCTCCACACCATGCCACCATTTACATGTGAAAGAACCCACATCCACAGTAGGGGTTATTTCCCTAAAAAAATCTCTATTTGCTGTGAAAAAGCAGAACAATGGGGACAATGTTTTGATCGTGTCTTCTTGGCTTCAGTTGGCACACAACAAAATCTGAAAAGGGAAAACACTGGTCCAATAGCCTCCTCCTGCTTTGAGCCATTACTTATATTATGAATGTAGCTGAAGTTGATCCTATTGATAGATGTTGCTGTGTCTGGACTGACCTGAACATTTACACTAAAATTACCCATTTCATATTTTTATAGAGCATGTTGTGCGGCTACACTGTGGTCCTTTTGTTGTTGGTAACATGGCGCTGTGGCTTAGTTGGTTAATGCGCCTGTCTAGTAAACAGGAGATCCTGGGTTCGAATCCCAGCAGTGCCTTTTCTCCAAGTCTCTACATCACATACTTTCAAACATACTGACAACTCTGAAGTGATTGTAACCTCATAAGCGTCTCCTCCGGTGCACTGTGCATTTATTGTGTAATACGCAGCTTTAATGCTTGTGCACCTTGTGGGGTCATCTCCACTGTAGCTCCTGCTTTGTTCATTCAGCTCCGTGTTTATCTGCCTGTGTAATCATATACTCAACGTCATGTTTTTCATTCTGCACATTCCTGGGCTGTGATAAGAGCTTCCACTGTCTCTGCTGCCAGGATGTTGTGTGACGTCGAGAGGGGAGAGTTTGTAGGGGTTTGGGCTTTTTTGTGGTTCAGAAATTGAGCAACTATTTTTAGAAAGAACTGTCGAGCAATGAAGACACAACGGTTACTCCTTCCTTGCGTAATGTTGTGGCTACTGAGTTGACTCCTGGAATGTGTAGGGAGACGCAGTGGTGATTGCTACATTTGTATTTTGTTTTTCATGGTAGGAATACATGCAGTACACAAACAACACATGGAAAACATCAGATGGATGGTTTCTTCCTCCTCCTCCATGAGATATGAAATATGTTTGTGTTCTGCAGGTCTTACCAATTGCGGTGTGTACAGTAAAGATCTATGACCTTGTTTAGACTTGGTTTTAAGATGCGTCTTCAGTGATCCGATCACACGTTAAATTCAGGTGTGAACAAAGATGCGTCTCGACTGTCCATTTGTGATCCGATGCATTTTAAAACCAAGTGTAAACAGGGTCTGTCTGTAGTTTCCCCTTCATCTTTTGTAGACACTTTAACAGATCTCTGTCTTTCTCTCTGCAGGAGCTACAGTCTGAAGAAGGGACAGCTGGAGAGGGACTATGCACAGGTAAGACTGGCTGGATTCCTGTGGTATATGTGCTTAGCTACATATTTACAGAACTGATTACGACTTGGAGATGTGGTGTCTCCTTTGTCACTATTGGGATTCAACCATGGGGCTTGTTTTGTCATTGCTGCTCTGAATGCAATCAGGTTATGACTATAGAGGGATCACTTGAAGGCAGCCAGAGTATGACTGCTCTTATGAAAGTCCACTTTGAGGTAGATAACACAAACATAGTTCCCAGCTGGTTAAAAGACCTGCCCCGTGTGAGGCTCGAACTCACGACCTTCAGATTATGAGACTGACGCGCTGCCTACTGCGCCAACGAGGCCCTGTGGCTGTTGTGAATAGCCCTGGAAAGAATGATGCCATCAGTGCACTTATCAACGCTGGCCACTCTGTTGTCAAGTCGGTCCCTTTGTCATATGGTGTTACCCATGTGGCGCTGTGGTTTAGTTGGTTGAAGTGCCTGTCTAGTAAACAGGAGATCCTGGGTTTGAATCCCAGCAGTGCCTTTTCTCCAAACTAGAGGAGTTGTAATTGTGAGAACTCCAATGACCTATACATGTGTTTCAGTAGCTGTACAATATTTACTGAAATTAAACATTTCCAGATAACAGTGTTAGCAGCAACCTCCCAAAAAAATCTCTCAATTAAACAGAGTAGGAAATAGTTTTTTGTTTTTGTTGTATTAGCAGCAATTTAAGTGTTAAAAGGAACTGAATGGTGTTCATATATGTTGTGGGTGTATGTGCATCTATATGTAGCCAGGGGTGTCAGTCCCAGGAGTGTATTTAGGCGTTTGATGGCTCAAGGGAAGAAACTCATGCTGTCTCGCCATGCGGGTTCATCCGGGTACACCGGTGCCTTTTGTGTAAAAGTCTGTGAAGGAGGAACGAAGAAATGATTTTCTGAGCTGTACTTCCTGCTGCAGGGTCCAGCAGCTTGGTTTCGTTTGGTTTGAGATGGTGCAGCTCAGTAGTAACCAGGTGGTGATGCCACAGCTCTGGATGTTCTCACTGGTTCACCTGGAGAATGTGGTGAGGTGCAGTGGGGATGCCTTTTCCTTTTTAGCCTCAGCAGAAAGTAAAGAGGCTGCTGGACTTTCATGGCAATAAAGCTGGTGTTGACACAAAACAATTTGGTGGTGTTCACAGAAATGCTGTCACTTTGTGCTCCTCTCTGCTCAGCAACTATACCTTTAGATTTACCTACGTTTAGAGGTTGTTGGTTCTGCACCAGGCCTTTCAGTCGTTACACCCCCACTCTGTATGCTGACTCGTGGATTTTGCTGGTCATGTCAACAATGAATTTAATGATGTAATTTGAGCTGTGCGTTGCTGCACAGTCGTGACTCAGCAAGCTGAGCACACAACCTTCAGTGGTGGTGTTGGAGATGCTGCTGCTGTCAGTTTATAGTGACTGCAAAAAATGCTTATATACATACGTGTCTTGAGACAGACATGACAACTCGCTACTTTTCTTGGTCGGGGGTGTTGTGCTATTATGGGGCGCTGTGGCTTAGTTGGTTAAAGCGCCTGTCTAGTAAACAGGAGATCCTGGGTTCGAATCCCAGCAGTGCCTTTTGCCTGATCAGTGGAAGGCAAATGCAGACGATTATCTACTTCCTGAGTCGGTTACTGAGACCTCCTTTCTACACAGGGCAATCCTTTCTTGATATAAAACACAGCTCCTCTGCAAACATGAATACTGCATTACCTTGGCGGTGAGATTATGTAGATTTTATTTTGGTTCTTTAATTTTATCCAGCACTTTGGCTCCTTCTCTTATACTTAAGTCAACTGATAAAATTTGACCCAGTTTAGTTTTAAATGGTGTTGAATCTGTGTTAGATAATAATCTGTTAAACCAACCTTTTGCAATATACACTGTTTGCAATATATAAAAGAATTAACCTTTAAAAGAAAGTGCGTACTGTACTCACAGGCAGCGTTGAACAGATTTCTAAAATGAACCCTGCTGAGTTCTTTTTGATTCATTCTTCACATGAATAAAAACTCACACATGAGCTGCAGGCCACATTTGGTTTCATTTTCTTTATTCCTGTTTAGTTATCCACAGATGTTTCAGTGTTGTTTTCTCCCTCTTTCTTTCTGTGTTATTTCTTCCTGTTTTCAGATTCACCAAATATTGCATAGTAATCAGGACTCCTGTAAGACGGCAAAGTTGTTGTTTTTTCATGTAAATAAGCCCCATATGCAGAGATACTTCTTAGTGTGTACAGATTATTAATCTTGCGGCCAGCATTTCTACCCTGCAAGAAGTCCCAGTAGACCTCCTAAACAGGTAGGATTAAAAAAAAGTGGACGCTATTTTTAGACCTTTTTTTAACAATAGGATTAATAAATATTAGAGGAAACAGTTAGTTGACTATGCTGTTTGCAAGATGCTACTAGATAGAGCTGTTATGTTGAGTCGCATTAAGTTAAAATAATGTTTGTTAATAGGTCGTACCATCAGTATTCAGACCTGAGGGAAGTAGGAGGTATTTGCAAGTGTTTATATTTCTAAACACTTCTCAAGGGTTTGATTAAAAACTAGAAGAATTTCAAACTGAACAACTCAAGGATGCAGCGTGTGTGGGAGCCTGTACGAGTCTGGCTTCATGCTTTCTGTGGTGTTTGACTGGAGTCTGACAGACTGCTTCCACTCATATGAAGGCGAGAGGTTGTATTTGTTCACTCAGGGCTTGTGTCGTTCTGAATATGGCCGAACTGCCTCTGTACCGTGAAATTATTTTCATGCATAAGACAGCCACTTTGTAGTATGCTGCTGATTTGTCAGTACACACAAAAAACCAAAACACATTTCTCAGTAGAAGGCTGCGTCAGCATCCAAGCATTAGCTGAGTGGTGTCTAAGCAGCGCCCGCCACTGACAATGTGAAAGACTGTGATTTCCATTGTATTTGATGCTGCTCAGCTTAAGCTCCCATCGCATTCACGTTTACACGCACATCCACACAGACACTCTGAGAAATGCCCTCAGCTGCAAAATCCTCCCGTAGCTTAATGAAAAACATTCTAATACATAACCCATCCAGCTCTTAAGTACATATTCATACAGATATTCATTCTATGCAGCTGTCCACACAAATAACCCTTTTTTTGTAGCCCTAATATCCTCATCATACACATACACATGAGAGGATGAGGATGTAGAGCACGGGAAGAGAGAGGAGGGAAAGTGATTGTGTGTGTGTGTGTGTGTGTGTGTGTGTGTGTGTCTTCATTTGCATGTGGTTTGAATGATTAAGTGAGAGTTTCCTGTGGTCAACCCCCCTGGTTTCAGACACTCATTATCTCCCTCTCTCCCTCACTCTGTCTTGCTTCCTCTGTGTCTCTCACTATTCTCCCTCAGCACTGTCTTGTTCACCTTAGAAATAGAGGTTGCCTAGCAACAACCCCCCTACTACTCAATAGGACAATGGATTCCCTCGTAATTGCTTGTGTGTGTCTGTGTGGAAATGTCTGAATACTGTTAGTTTTTTTTTAAATAAATGATTAATTTTATTACAAAATCCAATAAGCAAAGTCATTTTTTTCCCCTCCTTTTTACGTTTTACTAGCACGTTTGCCCTTGGCTCTTGTCTGTCTTTCACAAGACACTCAGGTAGCCGTCCAATGGGGGTTACTCAGAAAAAATTAAGCCAATCAGCTGTTCCCACAGAGGGAGAGCGAGAGGGGGAACTTTTAGGACAGTTTGCAGAGTGGCATTAGCATTTAACAAAACAGAGAAAGGGTTAGAGAAAAAAAAAGGCCAGAGGATATGGTGTAGGAGGACAACAGAGCAAGAGAGAAAGGGAAGATGCTGTTGTTTAACCTTTGTCCTTTCTCTGTGTCAAACCAGACGCCCCCTCTGTGAAGCAGTCAGCTGCAATTACCAGCCGTCAATCTAAAGCTCCATGTTTTCTCTGTATGTGTGTGTGTGTGTGTATATGTTTGCGTGTGACTGTTAGCTATTTGTCCCGTATTCCCCTCCCACGATCAACATTACTGGAATAGTTCTGGGCTGGGGTCACACTTCGCTGTACTGCCCAAAAAGGCCAGGCTGCTGCTGCTGTGTGTGGATGTCCTTCAGCGCACCCATAGTGCACTGTTACATGTAAATCAGCCACAAGACTATGGTTGATTTCATGTTACGTAAGTCCTCTTAATAAATTGAGAATTCAGTGTATACGGGAAATTCATCATCGTCTGCCCACTGTAGATAATGCAAGTTGCTCTCTTGTGGTGACATAGCAACACTAACTTGTTACAACAGATGGTGGTTTTTCTGGATTGTTTTCAGACAGGGTCCCATCCTCTGATATTGCCAAAAATTGATTCACTCATTCTTTTGATAATATCCACAGACTGTGTATAGAAATGGACGAAGCAACCTGGGCTCAAAAGTGAGGCCAGTGTGGAAGTGCAAATGCTGGTTCCTAAAAGCTCCATTTGTCTTCAATTTAAAAATCGTCAAACGTGAAATACTCAGTTAATACATGTTTTTCCACAAGTCATTCTGAAGTCATTAGCTAAAGTCATTGGGCAGTGTCATCGGGGCAGACCCGCCTCCTTACTCCTTCTTTCATTTCCAAATCTGCAAATATGTGTCATTAGGTCATCTCTTCTTAATAGTGGTCTTGTGGTTCAGCTGAAAAAAGCCCCCAAAACATTATTGAGTAGATATTACGCTGTATTCACACAACTGGTGAATTTTGCTCACAGATGTGTACAGGTGATTTCACCACATTGCAAGTAACAGCCAACAGGAGCGCTCCTCCCAGTAACCGCAACTTCCGTCATCAACAATGAACGAGATTGCTGCTTTTACCTGTTGTTGAAGTCTCAGAAATGGAGAACAGCTGCTCTGCTTCTTGGTACACAGTTAATGTTGTGTCATAAAGTTCTGGATGGTCACAGACAATGACAATAAGCCTGTCCTCCATTACTGTTCGGTGATGTCGGGGGAAATGGCGATACCACAAGATGCAAATTTGTCGTTTGAGTTAAAATCTTTCCCATTCACTTATTGTGTAATCCCATCGCATGACTAATTTGTGATGGATTTAGTGTGAATGCCCTGTTAGCCTTCACAAAGTGGCATATTTAGGTTCATGGTTAGTGTGAGTGATGATCACCAAGTGTCATACACATTGACTAGCATCCTCAAGTTTAATGGTCAAACCCAATTCCTCGCTCTTCCCCACATATCCAAATATGGTCACTTCTGGCTCCAAACAACCAACATGGCGACGTTCATATGCCAATCTCCGGGTTTCAAAATGTGTGTAAACAAACCAACGAATGATGTCATGTTAGCTTCGTCCATTCTTTATACAGTCTATGGTAATACTCTATCTCCTCAATAAGAGATTACCTCTATTTTTCTCTATTAACTAAGGTTAATAGAGGAAAAGTGATGAGGAAATTGACGACTTCTCTTCTTTCTCACACAAACACACCCCACATGCATCACCTTTCACGAACATGTCAGGGCTGTCTGTTGTAATCTTCCTTTAAACAAAAACAGCTTCGTTCTGTCGTCCCTCACTCCGTCTCACTCCCCTCCCATTCACCCTCCTCTCACTCATCCCTGACTTTACCTTAGCTTACGCTGCAGATGCGGATGTCAGAGACACCCTAACCCAACACACAAATAAACCAGGCAGAGAGCTTCAGGGGCAGAGAAGTGCAGACAGGAAGAGACGAGAGACAAAATCAAGTATATTGATTTAGGAAGAAGTTGAGAAAGTAAGGGGGTTGAAAAGGCAGACACACAAAGGCAGGAACAAATCTGAGAGAGAGAGAGAGAGCGAGGAGAGAGGAGAGAGGGTGAGCAAAAGTGAATGAGCTGCAGACAAGAGAAAATAAGTGAGTGGAAGAGCGAGAGTAAACACAAGGCAGAAGTATCAAGGTGACTGTCTGCAGAGTTGTTTGGCAGAATATGCACCTGAGGGAAGCAGTAATGAGTCGGAAAAAAATAATAAGTTGTGAGCGGATGAATGAGGCATAGAAAGTGACTGAGCATCACTAATAAATTAGGATCTCGCTCTCTGAATTTCTTTATTTTCTCTTTACACTTCATTCAATAGCTCTCAATTAAAGTGCTCTAATTTAATCATCAGCTGCTGTTGAGTGGACAGTCAAGGGCCCCGTGGTTTGGGTGTGGAAAATGAAGTTATCGGTAAACATGTCAGAGAAATATAGTCATCTTTCAGGCTGGTGAGTAACAATTAAGTCATCATATTTTGACCTGTAATTGTAGCGTCTACTGTGGAGTTATCTGTAATTTAGAAAATGAAAGAATGTGAACTGTGAACACATAAATGAGCTCACGTATTTACAAATGGTGAAAATAATTACAGGATGTTTGGCGACGCTTACGGACATTCTTATTCACAATATTTCTTTCTGTTTTTTTTTTTTTTTTTAACTTTT
>OOFC01021834.1:64489-79333 GCA_900323345.1 Pseudochromis fuscus
TTTTTTTTTTTTTTATTTTAAAAAAAAAAAAAAAAAAAAAAAAAAAAGGAGCAGTTCCACCTCAGCCAGAGAGACCACACAGGAAGGGCAAATGGGTTGCCATGGCAACCTGCCGTGTCAGGTGGTTTTCAAGTGATGACAGCAGAGAGAGAGATAGAGAGAAAGGAGGATGGAGGGATGAGATGATGTCCTGTAGAAAATCAAAAGGGAGCTGGAGCGAGAATAGAGTGAGAGAAAGATTGAAAGGATGAAAAATGTGGAGATGAAGAGAAGAAAGGGGGAGTCAGGAGATGAAGCAGGTATAATAAAAATAAAAGAGGAGGAGAGGCACTAGAAATCCCCCTAAGTCAGCCAACAGCACCCCAGTGAAGCTGTCACCAATCAGTCACTCTGCGTGCTTCTCACCTTTCAGTCATTGCCAAGTTTATCTGTCATTGCTCTTGCTCAGATAACAGGTCTGTCACCATAGACTCATCTAAAAGGCTTTAAGTGCACTGGCATTGAGGAAGGTTTTGGAGCGAAGACATGAGACTGATCGGTGTCTTGCTTGATGAAGACGGCATCACTCCAGCTACTCTAATGTTTTTGGCTTGTAATGTAGTCCTTTATGTTTAATACACTCCCACAGGAGCATATGTACATACCAGCAGGTATAGGTTGTTTCAGTTTAGCGGAGCTCTGGAGCAGACATCAAGAGCAGTTACTGAGAATTTAGTAGGTCAAATTATTTTAAAGTAGGAGCTTAGTGTTCATTCTGCATTTTGAATGTGTGAAGCTGAAGTTGTGGACAGACATTTTGAAGCCAGGTAATCAAACCTTGCCACTTTTTTTTGGAGCCAGAAGTGACCATATTTGGATATGAAGGGAGGAGTGAGGAGGCGGGTCTTATCCTTGGACCCGATGACACTGCCCAGTGTGTGTGAGACTGGAGTTCAGGTCTAGACTAAACACATGCTTAACCCAGCACCAGACCCAGCTGCTTCATCTTTTTTTACATACATGTTGTATTTAGTGAGGATTACTTTTATTGTGTGATTGCTTTAGTTTTCTGTCCTGCCTCCCATAAATCTATTTATCCCTAGTGACAAGGAGAAGTGCACACATTAGGGCATTAATGACTGCTATTTTAATGATATAAGTATAAAACATATAGACAGTGGGAGATTCATGTTATCTGTGAGTGGAGGATATTTTTTTCACAGAATGTGCCCAGAGAAAATATTTAATTGGAAAACATTAAATTGAACATATGCAGCCAAATCAGTTTGATGTGTTTCAAAATTAGTCTTTCATTGTGTGAAATTCCTTTGCCTCATTTCTTACATTGCAAAGAAATGGATCTCTTCCCAGCCAGCATGAACAGGAGGAATAATTTGGGAACAAAAACAGTAATCTAAAGTATGTGTAATTGTGGTGAAAAGCTGAGTACAGATGAAATATGGTAACAAGAGTTGTATCCTTACAAGAACCAAAGGAGACTGAGAGAGGTCCAAACCCCTGCTTACAGTGTGAAAAGGGTGTGGATGTGAGAATATTGGTTTTGGAAAGTTCCCCAGATGATTGGACACGGACCGTCCAATCCTCAGTCTGAGAGGTTTAGGAATTTAAGATATTTTTATAAGACAGACCTGAAAAAACACGTGAATCTCTTTGCATGAGTGACAAAAGTCAGCTGGTTCAAATACATGCTGATCCCAGATGTCCAGCTGGATTATATCCAAACACACATCTGATACCTGGTGTTTGTATCACGTCTTTTACTTTACTTGTGTGGCATCAGAGTTTTATATTTTTAACTTTTGAGTAATTAATTCTCTGTAGATGTGAACTCTTTCAGGAGAGTTAAATTGATGTCAATCTGTCAAGGCAGTGCTTTTCTCTGTCTGCTGGCTCACAGTGAGAGGCTGTCTCAGCTGACAGTAAACAGCCTCCCCTCCCCGTGTTCTGCGTATGGGTGTGTGTGTGTGTGTGTGTGCGTGTGTGTTTGTGCCTCGTCCACAAAAACACTTACACACAACACACTCACAAGTGATACGTGTTTATGCAGCAGGAAGGCAATTAAATCCTTGGCACTTGTTTTTTATTTATATTTTTTTTCTTATAAATTTAATGTTGCGTTTCTCTCCAGCTCTCCTTCACACACAGACACACACTTTCTCTCTTTTCCTTCACTTTTTCAAACAAACATGCTCGCAGTCTGAGAGACTTTCATCAATACTGCCCACACCCACTCCACCCTTCCCTCTAGAGGGAGAGGGAGAGGGTGACTATTCTTGAAGCCAACGCGTTTCCTCGTGTAGAGGACAGTGCACTTTCTGTGCTTGGCCTCTGCATGTGTGTGTGTGTGTGTGTGTGTGTAAATTTTTCTTGATCTTCTTTCTGGCACTTGACACCTCCTGATGTTTTCCTACATCAATAAGTATTGCCAAATCATTTTTGAGGTAACTTATAGAAATAGTCAGAAATGGTGGACATGCATAAACGTTGAGGGTTGAAACCTTCAGCATCTCCAGTGCTGCTCATTGGTGAATTTCTGAAACCTAGAATTTGTTATTTTCTTGGCAGTGTGATGGCACATGCAGGAACAGGCACAACAATTATTCAGGATGAATCACTTTATATAAACAAACTGTCTTTGATGTTCCTGTTGTTTTTTTGTGTGGGTTAATAGTGAAACTGTGGATTTTAGAAATTACCAGATTTGGTATGAAGGGAGGAGTGAGGGGATGGGTCTAGCCCTTTAATGCTACCCAATGTGTATGAGACTGGGGTTCAGGTCTTGTCTTATTGGAGAGAAGACCTGTCACTCAAACTAACTATACCCCTAAATATCCTCTTTTTGAATCCTAATATCTACTTAATTTTTATTTTTTATTTTTTATTTTTTTTTTTTTCAGATGGACAAATTGATTTAGCTAATGACACCAGAGTGATTTGTGGGAAAAATGTATTGACTGAATATTTCAACACTGAAAATGACATTTTTTGGAGCCAGGATCTACTTGCTTTTTTTTACTTCTACACTGGCGTCCTTTTTGAGTCCCGGTTGCTTTGTCCATTAAACACAATCTGTGGTTTTAAGGCATTCTCACTGTAGATTAATAGATTTCTATTGGAACCTGTATCATTTTTCTCGCGTTTTGTGATTGTGGAGCTTTATCTGTGCCTAAGGAGAGTGTATACTGCATGTGGGATTGGACCAGTTTAAACACTGCTAAACAAAGACAAAATGAGTGCATATAAAGTGAAGCTGGGCTACTTTACCCCTCTTTTAATTTGTAACACTACCGTATGCACTTCATTTAAACTACTACATAATATGTGCTCGGTTGGCTGCCAATTCACTCTAATAGCAACATTTTGGTGGCAGTGGGGAGTTTTTTTTTCCTCTAGAAAACAGCCAGCTCTCCCCTTATTTTAGAGGATTTAGCTGGTGGCTGCCAGAGGTCACTAGGCCACAGTCTCCCCGAGGACACAAGCTTGTGTGTCAACTGGAGGGAAACGAATTTCAGATCCAGGGAATTAGAGAAAGAACTGGTAGATGTTCTCTAACGCTTTCAGTTATCATCTCTGAAAGGTAAAAAGAGGAGCGAGAGGGAGAGATAGGAGGTAATTCAATAAAATATGTATAATGACAGAGGCAGAAGTGGAAATTTGAAAACAAAGACACCGCAGTAGCTTGATATTAGAGAGAGGGAGAGTGGAGAGAGGATGAGGATATGTGGAAATCAATGAGGCTCGGTTTAGGGGAATGATGAGAAGCAGTGGTATAACATTTGCAAATAGGCCTTTGAGAATTGAAGTGGAGAGAGTGGAGAGTTGATGAGGAGATATGTAAACTGAACGGAGACCAGATTTACTTGCCGGTGTGGAAGCGTGATGAAAGAGTTGAAGGGAATGATGTGGCTTGCGGGAGCGGGGTGTCACTTTGTCCCGAAGCTCCATTTGTCCTGATTGGGTTGTTGTAGTTGTTGTTGTTCTGGTTTGTTAGCAACTGTTTTATTCATGAGGATTTACTCTCCCTACCCAGCCACACTTATACACACAGGGACACAAGGGCAGAGTGTCTGTGAACTGTCGCTACTGACACAGTGACCCAGTCTGGAAGATGTAGGTTGCCCTTTCTTGCAGCCCTTGGGTTTCTGCTCGTACACACAGGGAGCTGAGTGGGGCATTCACTGTTGCTGACACAGAGCTGCTCCATTTTGGTGTTTACTGAGTTCAAAATTAAAGATTTCGCTGTGTACTCGGAGTGCAATTATTGTCTGCTCAAAACAAAATTGAACTCATGAGCTGCCAAGTTAAAGTTTAAATACATAGTAGAGTCACTGCTTCCTCTTACCACCCAAAGTGATTTGGACAGAGTACAAGCTCGTTGCCTCAGAGTCAGTCCTGCAATATCCTGCCCCACAAAATTATTTCAAACTTGTTCCAATTGTAATTTCCAGGTTTTTGTATTTCAACAGGAGGATTTGTGTTTTTCTGATAGCATCAAAAGGCATCTTGTCCTTAGAGTTGGCAGGGATTCACTGATCAACTAAAACATTAGATTGTTGTCCTTTAATTATTCCCAGTGCCTCATTTCTACTCTTGTATTTTCAGGCTCTGCAAAAGTTAGCGAGTCAGTACCTGAAGAGAGACTGGCCTGGAATCAACCCTGATGACCAGAGAACAGACTATAGGTAGGTTTGTGGGTGTGTGTGTGTGAAAGTTCGGAGCTAAAACAGTTTAAAGATACAGCTTTTCTGTTCTTGCATCATCCTCAAATTGCTTGCTTATTCAGCTGCACCGTTCAGACGAAAGCCAAATCTGTGCTCTGTTGAACTTCTCCAGAACTGTAGAACACATAATATGGTCTACAGCACTGTTATGAGTCATTATTTACTGTAACAGAGGCACTGAAATATAAAACTGCAAGTTGGATCCAGTTTATTGTGACAGCCAGAAATAAAGGCATTAGATGTGCAGTTTGCAGTTTTACCGGCATTAGCTTTTTGTGTGTTTGTTCTAGCTACTAATGCATCTCTACACTAATCTTTCACCCTCCTAGGTGCATGCACGGACATTTTTTTTTTTGATGGGGGGTTTCTTACTGATTTCTTTTGGGAATTTAAGGTCCAGACTTGTGTGTGTGTGTGTGTTTTCTCCAACTAGGAATGTGTATGCAGTGTGGAGGTCCTACTTAGAAGGCACAGTGCAGGTGAGCCAGTCCAGGCTCAACGTGTGTGACAACTACAAGATCCAAGTATCAGAGCCCGCAAAGACTGTTAGACTCTATAAGGAACAGCAACTCAAAAAGGTGAGTGAACAGTGGGAGTTAGTCATACTTTCCTCCAGCAGTCTTTGTTCTCCATCCCTCTCCCCAGTAGTCCCTTAACGTGACTCATGTTGATATGCTCTCTCTTTAACAACTTGCCCGTTTTCCCTTTTTTTTTCCCCCTGCTTCACAGACCATAGATCAGTTGAGTGGTATTCAAGCAGAGCTGCAGGAGTCGGTGAAGGAGTTGGCCAAAGCCAAGAAAAAGTACTACGACTGTGAGCAGGTGGCCCACGCTGTACGAGAGAAGGCCGACATAGAGGCCAAGTAAGTCCAGTAGCTTACTGTGCATGTGTGTGCACCGGTATGGATATACTGTGTGTATATTTTGAAAAAAGTGACTAAACAGATGGTGTCAGAAGAAATACCAAGTTGGTTATCCTCACAGAGAGATGTGAGAAGAGAGGGAGAAACACCATCATTTACAAATGAGTTACACATGTATGGTGGTGTTGAGAGAGTCAGAGAAAACAAAAGAGGTCAAAACACTGCAAGTACAAAAGCAGACTGTGGTTATGTTTGGATACTGTAATATTTAGATTAAAATACACATTCTTCTTCTTCTTCTTTTTATTTCATTGGGAGCTTAAGAGGCTTTTTCAGCAGACAGTTAAGTGAGTAGTGGAGTTTCCACTCGAAGAATCCAACACTTTGCAGTCTCACAATTAGTTCCAGAGTTTGATCCAGTGCTGATGACTGTTGTTTTCCCTCCATCCCAAGGTAGCAGTAGCTATGGTGACATTTTCTCTTCATTTAATTCCCGACTCTGGTTAGTGCTCACATCGATTGTCCAGTCAACTCCTTTCTGTTCTCTATCACTCAGTAGAAAGTCACAACCACAGAAATAACTGTGCCACCTCTGTGCTATTATGTGTGTGTGTGTGTGTGTGTGTGTGTGTGTATTTCAGGAGAGGAAAAAATGCCAAGACATCAGTCATTGTTAGGCACGCAGGAAGAAATTGGTGTGAATGCAGAGATAGAACACACACTTTATATTTTTAACAGGACTTATTGTGTAAATGAGCAAAAGTAAAAACCCATCGACATGCACTCACATACAAGCAAGCGACAGACGTCATCACACACCTCTGAAGCATTTTGCGTCTCTCTGCGTGAGCGTGGGGAGGAATAAACAAAGCCTGTTTTCATGCACAGAACCACAGTAGAGCAAGAGTGAGCACACAGGCTCACTGTGTCATTTTTTCTTTTATCAAGCAGGGCTTTCAGATGTCACCACTGATATATATCATAATGGCTGGATCAGGCTGAGATTTATTGCTGTCAAGCCTCAGTCAGTGTTCAGAGCAGGGTCAATTTATGATCATATATATCAGAGGTTAGAGATCAGAGCTATGATGCTGTAGAAATCCTGGGATCTCTTTCTCCTTTCTGCCTTAACTTGCTGTTAATATGCAGTGTTTTTAATTATATATATATATGTCTTTTTTTCAGGTCTAAACTGGGTCTTTTTCAGTCAAGAATTAGTTTACAGAAAGCAAGTGTGAAGGTAAGAAGCCATCACCCTCAAAAACACAACTCTTCTTCAAATCAGACTATTTTAAACCATGATACAAAACCAAAAATGGATGCTTCACTTTGTTTCTCTTGTGAGCTCAGAAACTAAAAAGTGACTCATCTACTCCACCTAAAGCTTAAAGCTCCGGTTGTTTACTTCAGTGCAGTATTGGAAAAAAATGTCTGTCTCACTTTTGTTTCAGTTGAAAGCTAAGAGAAGTGACTGCAACTCCAAGGCGACACAGGCCAGGAACGACTACTTGCTAACGCTAGCTGCTGCCAACGCTCATCACGACCGCTACTACCATACAGATCTACTACACTGCATACAGGTATTTACAAAAGGAGGAGGAAATAAGTGTATGAGGTGAGAGAGAAGTCACAAATCCTTTTCAATATGGAAAAAAGAGAAGCAGCAGACTCTGGTGTGTAATGCCGTACCAGTATTTTCTTTTACAACAAGTAGTACTGACTTAAGAGTCTCACTTGGATAATACCCAGAGGGATTTCTACAAGAACGAGGAAGCATTTTCTGGTTCCAAAATTCAAATTGGGGAGCTTCGAATTAAAGCTCAATTTAGGATAAAATGTCTTCCTTTCATAAGTTCACAAAGTCAGACCCCCATTCAGTATCAGTGAACTAGCTGGAGCGGAAATATCATACATGAAAAAGTGATAATTTCACAGTTTGGAGTCTTCAAAGCGAGGCACAGCGGTCTACGGACTTATGATTTGAAAAAGGGCTTATGTGAAGAAAAGTCCCACCAAATGAGCCGTCCTGATGTCTACTCTTAACAAAGTGATTGGTGGGCAGGAATTTTTCACAATGTTGAGTAAAATGTCCAAGGTCAGAAGGCTTGTGTGTAGTTTTCATTTTAGACAGTTTAGTTGGTAGAAGTCAGAGGATATTTTGGTACTCTCTCTCATTTAGATTTTAACACATTTAATCCAGTTAAGCTGTTTTGTTTGTGATAATCTGGTTATAATGAGGGTGTTATTGTGCACATAGGTTCACACTCTCCAAATGACACTGACCTGTGCACACAGATACATGTCATCTACTGTGTGGTGAATAATGTCATCTTTTAAAATACTGTGTAAACACTTCAGTCTGACACACAGGCTCACATGAACACATGCACACAGGTATGACTGATTATTCCAGGAGTCATCTGTCTCTCACACATGACTCTGGTTTGGCAGACACACATACTTGTACTTCTGTCTTCGTGGGGACACTCGTCAGCATAATGCATCCCTTAACATCAGCTATTACAGTTTAATGCCTAGCCCCACACCTTACCATAACCTAAACCTTATTCTGACCCTAACCCTAAAATCAAGTCTTTAACCCTCAAAGTGCAGCCCAGTACAATTCCCAGTACCATCAGTATGTGTGTGTGTGTGTGCCTGTGTGTGTACTTGTACTTGCTACAAAGTGAGGAGCAGCCAAAATGTCCTCACTTCCCAAAAATGTCCTCACTCTGTTGGTGAAAAAGTGTGTTCTGGTCCTTACTTTGTGGCAAGTACAAGTACACACACACAAAGATGTACACATTAAAGTATCTGTGTGAGTTTGCATCTGCAGTGTTTCTGTTTTTATTTTCCTTGTTTTCCTAAATCATAAAATAAGTTATTTAAAGTTTGATTTATTATAATAATTCCTAAAAAAAAAAAAAAAAGTACAGTGCTTGTATCCACTTACTTTTTCTTCTATGTCTTTGCCTTTGCTTGCTTTTCCCTTTTTGTGCAATTTCCTACATATTCTGCCTTGAAGCGCCCATGAGCATCTATACGATGAGGGCCACTCTGAATAATAGATCCTCAGCTCCTTGTGACAGAAGGACAGGACTGCAGGGAAATATGCACATACACAAATACAGGCATGCAAACACACAAAGAGAATGAGGGACATCGCTAGAGGGAAGCAAGCTGTCTGTCCTCTCTCTCTCCCTCCCTCTCTCCCTCCTCTGCAGTTTTATTTGTGGTGTTTGCAGGTCCTCACCTGAAAATCAGTGATAGCAGCACTCCTCAAACAGAGCGACCAGAAATCTGCATCACAACAGAAGTCTCTTTTCACCTGCATGTTTTTTTTTCACCACTGAGAGATTAGAAGGAGAAACAGTTTATGCTTCAGGGGCTTCTTCATCCATCACAAATTTCTTAATCTCCCTCAGTTTTCAACAGTATTCATAAATATATTGTACTCCTTGTCCCCTCCATTGCCATGGACATTATTCATTAGATGTGACAATGGGAGGACATTTTGGATGTAGGAGGAACCTGAATACGCAGCACTAAATTTCACCATTCAGATACCTTACAGACAGCTAATTCAACAGCAGTGAAGATCCATCAGCTCCCTTTAGTGAGATCAAGCTGGGTCATCTGTCATTAATATTAAACCAGAGAGGAGAACATGATGAAGTACGAGTGGTGGAGATGACTGAAGGAAAATAGGATGGTTTTCCTGGGATGATGCATGAGCAGACTTGTAAGTGATGGCCTTGTTTAGATCAAAACTTCTCTTCATAAATACTGACGGTACTGGGGACCGTACTGGGCTGCAGTAATAACTTATGTCTCACATGTGAGCGCCGCCGTCCTTGTCAATGCGACAGCGGTAGTGAAAGGACAGAGGGCGACCAGACTGCTCCACGTCTCCCTCTGCTGTTAGCAGCTGAGGGTGTTACCACTGACCACCTTTAAAAGCCAGACACACACACACACACTCTTACACCTCTGCTGCCCTGTCTGGCCCACTGTGCTGTACTTACTGTTCACACTGACGCAGTCATGCAACCCAAACACACAAAAAAAACACACACACACACCCACTGGCCATGGTACGGAGAAGGGGCTTTTTCTGGAGGCTGACTCACTTCATTTCAACACTACCGTAAATGGATGAAAAGAGGAGGGGAGGAAGGGAAGAAAGTGGGAGGAGGAAATGACCAGAATGATGAGGGAACATTTAGGGAGAAGTCAGCCAACAACCCAACCCTTCATGACATAATTTCCTTGTCAGTACCCCATTGTTTTAGAAGTCTCTCCTGTTCAGATGTAGGATTTGTGGCTTTTAAAAGCATATTTTTCAGAAAGTCTGTTTTTGTGTGTGTTTGTGTGGCTGTGTGTAAGGAAGCAGACAGTTGTAGGTGTTGGTGGGAGGCTGTAGACTTGGCCTGAAAGATCTCCTGGCTCGTGTAATGCATTCAGGTTTCTGAGAGTGTGAGTTTGTGTAAAATTCTTTGGCCGGCCGAGTGTCTGCGTGTCTGAGTATTTGAGAGTCGATGTGTGTGTGTGTGACTGTGGTCTCTGTTGTGTTGAATTGGAATCTGAACCCCTTCACCTTCCCGTGCAGCTGTGAGAGTGCTGTCCAAAGAACACACACATGTACACACACACACACACACACACACACGCGTCTTTCGTACACTTATTTTGTTTCAAGCCTGTCTCCCATTTTTTTGTTCTCACCCACTAATACCTTTTATACCTTTTCAAATGCTCTCTCTTCCTCCTCTCCTCCTTTCCATTAGCCCCTCTCTCCCTGTATCTTGCTCGGTCTAATTTGTCTGTTTGGCAGTGTGGCCTACAGCTTGGCAGCACTACCCCAGCTCCCCATTGAAAGCCTGTTCATTTGGACTCCAATCTTCATTAAAATGTCTTTATATCGGTGCATCAGAACCTCTAATGATAAGAGCTGTCAAACGAAAACATCTGCTCCCTTTTTGTCCTTCCTTTGACTTTCAGCCACCTCACTCTTACCTCTCTTTGTTTGCCTCGCTGTTTTCCCTTCTCTCAGTTTAGTTTAATTAGAAAAAAAACGACCTCTTTTTTACTATGTACTCCATTTGCACTTGAATTTATGTCATTTATGCCATTATGTCAAAAGTTCACCCAATATTTTGTTACATTTACGATATATTTCAGTATCTACTTTGTTGTTTATTATAGAGATTAGTATGAATTTGTGTGAACTCCATGTCAGCAGACTTTCTGCCTCCACCTGTTTTTCCTTTTTGGGAGTAATAAAAGTTTTGAATCTGAATCTTATTCCACATAAATTTTACTGAACAATACCGAGTAGGTTGTCTCATCCTTATGTGCAGCAAAAACCGACACGAGTGTGGGAGCTGTTCAGTTACAGCCTGTACATGCAAATCATATTCTGACCTGGGGGCCTGTATGTTCAACTTACACACATTAATATGTTCTGCTACAGCAAACTAGTACAGCTGCTTAAATGAATGCATCTCTGAAGGAGAAGTGTTGCTCGTGGAGTAAAACTAAAAGGGGAAACTCAATAGGCCAAAGAGTTGAAGTTAAATGACTTTTGGAAGTGTAATGCTGAGAAATGAGGTATTGTAGTGCACGGTGGTGTGACAGTGAAACTTCAGTGACCCATTGTGTCTGAATGAATACAAAAAAAAGTAGTATATTGATCAAGCTTTTGTATTACCTGCCTTTATTCAGCTCCTCCTTTGAAACTCTGTCTCTTTCTTGGTGTCTCCTTCTGATTCTCTTGTACTATCTACTTTATTATTAAGGATTATGGAATTACATTGAATTAATCCTTTCTTCGCTGTAACCCCTGGTCCTTCTCTCTGTCTGTCCTCCAGGCCCTGGATGGCAGAATCTATGAGCATGTAAAAGACTACCTGGTATCGCTGTGTCGTACCGAGCTCGAAGCCTCGCAAGCCACACACAACACCTTCCAGTTTCTTTTGGACAAATCCACCAGGGTGAGTCAGCTGTGGAGGGGAACATAGACTCTCTGTGCTCATTAGTTCTTTTAGACATTTTTCTGGTCTCAGAACAGATACTCTTGACCGCGTAACCCAATTAAACAGCTTATTTTGCAGAAGCGCTGTTTATTTTTTTCTGTGAACATGACATTTTGGGTTCATTTGGTATTACAGAACACTTTTTTTTTTCATTACATGGTAGCAGAATTTGGTCTTGAACAAGATATTTCTGAGTAAAGCAACAATACAAGTGTAGAAACAGAGAGTGACAGGTGTTATTTGTTATATATTTCAGAGCACATCTCTGTTTTTGTTTGTTGTACTGGTGTGTTTCCAATAGTCCTGCAGGCTAGTCCAACTGAAACTGAAAGTCAGAGGCAAAATAATAGATCTGCAACAAAAAGGATTTGTTTTTGTTTTTTTAACCAACATTGCTGGATAACCATGAAAACCAGTGACTGGAACTCTCAATATCACTTGCGACTAGTTGAGTATGTTGCATTACTAAAACGATTTGGGGCTGATACATTGTTTTATTCAAACTGGATGCCACTAAAGTGGTGCTCAAACCATCAAATCCCAAATCAGTGTATGAATATAAAATACTTGCCCTCTATTGGCTTAAAATGTGGCTGTAGAAAAGTTTTTAATTTGCTCCATCGTGGAGAACAGAAGCTGGGTCAGCACAGATTCACTGAGGTGACTATGAATCCCAAAATTGACAAGCTTTCACGGCAGCAAACTGGCATGCAAATGTGCTGGATTAACTATCTCCTTCTGTCTTTCTCTCAGATAATACAAGAGTTCAACCAGCAGTTGTTCATGCAGGAGAATCCCGTGTTTCACAAAGCACACGACTTCCAGTTCCAGCCCAGTGAATGTGACACGGTGAGAATCACACAACTGCAAACACATTCGCTGTTTGAATCACTGTACACGTGCAGCATTGTGATATTGTGTTTGTATATGAATCTGTCTTACACACAGACATACGCACATGTAGCGATCAGCCTCTTGTGTTACCACATGTGGGCTTTGTCCTTCTCTTATTTATACTGTCCTCTTCAATATTGTATTTACATCTGTGGCTTAAGTCAATCAGCTGAATCACTGAAACACAATTAATTTACCTTCATTCTTATGATTTTAGATAATCCCATTAACACATCTGGGGCTGGGAGGCTTGCCAAGCCAAAAATCAGAGAGCCAAAGCTCTGATCATTTTAAATCTTTAGAGAGATCTTTTTTTTGTCTCCAGCCTTTGGAAATTTCTTTATGGTAACAATTCAAGATGGAGTTGTCCAGTTAACTAGTGTCTTGCGACAGCATGACAGAAGCATGAATCAGCCCTGTGTTCTAATTTTAATCATCAGTGCCAAATGTTGTGTGTCCATTGGGAACTTTTCTTTCTAGTCCTAGACTCTTTTATCATTTACATATGCTAATTAAAAAAAAACTTTTAAATTCAATCAGTTTCTTAATGTTACAAACATTTAAGATTGTTGTCAAATGATCAGGGACTGTGTGATCATAATGGAGCAGCAGTGGGAATCATGCTGTCTCCCTCCTTTGTGGAGATGTTACATATTGCTGGCTAAAAAAGAAACGTCTCTCATTGGACACTGTTCCTAATTCCTCTGTAGAGTACCTATCCTTTTCTCCTTTGTCTGAGTCATATTGCACTCCCTTGTTTCTGAGCTTCTTTCTATCCTTCACTCTCTTTCCAACAGTTTCTCTTTCCCCCTCTGATCTCTTTCCTTTTTTCTGGTGCTCTAACATTTCTCTGTGTAACGATGTTCTGCTCCTTCCCTGTGTTTTCCTGCTAACAGCTAACACTTCTCCTTGAACTTCTTTTCCATTAACCCCTCCTTGTATTGCGTGTCTGTGTGTTTGCGCTGCTGCTCTTGGGTGTGTGTGTGTGTGGATGCCTGCCTGTCTGTCTGTCTGTGTGTGTGTATGTGTGTGTGTGCCAGACTCTGAGCTCGGTGCAGCAGTTGGTGGACATTGAGCCGTCGCCCGTCAGTGCCATGAGAATGACCCTGGCACAGGTAGTCTTAACTGTTGTTAGCATTCCCATCTTCATTCAAACCATGGCTCATCTACTCCATTTATGTCCGAATGCATCTGTCTTGGTACTGACTTGAACACATACTGGAGGAAACCTGTTGTCTAAACAGAGCTTTGGGTGATTTCTTAATACGCACATGTTTTGCATGACCAGGTGAATATGGTTAGGTGCACACTAGAAAGAAACTTCATAGTTGTATCTGGTATATTTAATGACATTTCTGCTGCAGAATTAAACTTACAGAAATAGACGACTTGTTACGTTGAACACACATGAAATCTCACTTATTCATAGTGTTCTACATACTCAGCAAATGTTACAGTCATAGACCTAGACATAGATCTCCAGCGAGACTCGAAATGTGATTTACTACATGTCAATCAAACTAACCACACTCTTAAAACTTACTTTTTTAAGCCTAATATGTTCTTAATTATGATGTTTTGTTGTCAGATGGACCACCAGATCACTAATAAGAAAAGTTGACTTTAGCTAACGACACCAAGAATATATTGATTGAGTATTTCATCATTGAAAATTGAATTGAAGTCAGTTGGAGCCAGCATCTAGTGGCAGTTGGGTGTATTGCAATTTTCTGTATACAGTTTATGGTAATTCTGCACCATAGAACTCACTGCCTGTTGTTATTACACTGGTGCTAGTTCACATGAGTTTATGTTTTTCACAGCCTCAAAGGACCACAAGTCCAATGATTGCACTCTTTGTGAGGTCACTGATAAATGTCTTGACAATGTTAAAACATTGACATTGAGACTGTAGTGAGTCTTCTAGTATAACTTCTACATCTTCAACATCCCAGCCAATGGTGTGGACCCATCACTCTTCTTAAACAGAAAGCGCAGCAGCCATTACAGCATGTCTAGCCAGTTTCAGCACAAAGGCTTTTTACACAGGGGACTATGAGCCTGAGCATGCAAAATATTAGTGCTTGGACTCACTAAGAAGAAAGACTAAAGACGAGCTCACATTGGGCATCTTTTTGCCTCTTAGTGATACAACCCATGGCTGTTTTCCATTGAACAAGTCTTAAAAATATCTGTTAACGCGTCACTGTGCTCGACAAATCGTTTGTTTTTGCCATGTCTCTTTGGCTTAAGGAGCAGGTCGTTCATCTTGACAAATAGCGATCAGGACCTTAAGATACTAATCCATAAACTTATGGCAAAGAACTTTAT
>OOFC01021843.1:1808-26157 GCA_900323345.1 Pseudochromis fuscus
AGGAGATCAACTAATGCACAAATGACTAATTTCACATTATTAATTGCGTGTGTATAAATGTGCACTTTGAAGTACAACAATGCTTTTATGAGTATGAATTGTTGTATCCTCTCTCCGAGGCTGTGATGTAATCTATTTTATTGTAGTGTATACTCTGACTTTTTCCAATCCCAGCCTCGTACACCCCCATCCTGGAGCAACATCTGTCCTGCAGCACCTTTTTTTCAGTGGTTATATGGAAATTCTGGACCCTTTTCTAGTGGGTATACGGCGTATACCTGCGTATCACGTAGACTACACCACTGCTCTGAGGGTAGAAACAAACATCAGTGAAACATCAGAACCAGCCTCTTCTGATAAGTAGCTCAGCCATGTGAAACACAATCCTAATGACTAAAAAGTCCTGTTGATGCAGCTGCCCATCCAGGTGGTGATGCTGCCTGGAGATGTCTGAGCTGGTACAAGCGCTGGTGGGCCCACTTCACCAGAGAGTTTATGAGTTGTGTTCATGTCAGGTTCTTTGAGATGGTCACCTGAGGTACCTGAAGCTGTCCACTCCCTCCACAGGAGTCCTGCCTGTAGTCACTGGGGTGAAGCTCCTCTGCTGGTCTTTGCTAAAGTCCACAGTCAGCTCTTTTGTCTCACAGATGTTCAGTTGGAGGTTGTTGAGGTGGCACCAGTCCTCTACATGGTTGTTCTACATCATTAATCCCTCTCGTTGTTATTGGAGATCAGACTTACCACAGCCGTCACCAGCAAACTTGTCCTCCAACGTTGTCCTCTGATGTGGCCATGCAGCCGTGACTGTACAGAGAGTACAGCAGGGGGGTCAGTAGTACACAACCTTGAGGGGCTCTGGTGTTGAGAGTGAGGGGAGATGAGGTGTGGTTTCCCACTCGAACCTAGAAACTGAGAACCCACCTCAATAATCCTCCCTGTATTCTTTGTATTTTATTGTGGACAGTTAAGATATCTTAGATGCATAAAAAAAAAAGGCTACTCTGTAAATGAGGCAAAACCTGGAGCAGTCCCGTTATTACCATTATTATTATTACTACTTCGTTTTATACCTAAATGGGCACTTGAACAGACCAGAGTAAATCTTTAGCTTTTCAGAAGTGGAAGTTAAACTATACCTTAGTGGTTCAGGTTTCCAGTTGATGTTTTGTACATGTGAACACTGAGTCACTATTTCAGAAAGAAAGTGTAAGTGATGGTGTGAAACTTAAGGAAATGGGAAGTGAGGAAAAGAATGAGGATGTAGGATGAGGAGATGTTACATTACAGAATCACAGTAAGACCACAACATTTTCTGGAAACTTGCTGTACTCCAAAATATTACGACATGTTGTATGTGTTATGAAATAACTGCTTCTCCTTCTTGATATTAAGTAAATATGAAAATTTGTATTGCACTTACTGTTTTTAATTTTTAGCTCAAAAATGTTATTATTATACATATATTTATTAAGCAGACATCCACACTACACTATATGTGCTTGATATTTTAATTTTGATCTAAAGTCCTCATTACTTGTGTTTTACAATGCTATTGCTATATCTCTGTTTTGTTCACATAAATTGTTTGTTATTGGGTTATTTTGTTTAAAAGCCATTAAAAAGACGCAGTTTTATTGACACCAAACCCATCTGGTGTCATTAATGTTACACCTTTTAACCCTAAGAGCCGGGTCGTAACGTTAAATGCCATAAAAAACAACAGGGAACAACATGTGTTATTATGTAATTACAGTTTGTGTGAGCCACCTTTAGCTGTTTCTATATTATAACTTCACAATAAGCTAAATTCAATGTCATCTTTATTGTCATTACCACCATGACTGCATCCTAGATTTCCAGTGTTGTCCAAAAACTAATAAAAACACACCAATGAGACACAGCACAGTGCTGAGTGACAGGTTATTACAATCAATATGGGCCTGGGAGTTTCTTTTTGAACTGATCCCATGTGAGTCGTCCTGCTAAAAGAACTGATGTATATCAGTCCACTGCTTAAAAAGTCCCCAACAAATGTTTGCAAAGATGACACACTCAGGACAGTATTAGGTTCTTTACATCATGGAGCTGTATATTTGCGTCCTGTTTTTACTGCAGTGGAACCAGTGGCTTGTGGGCTGTATGCCACATCAGATTAGGGAAGTTGGAGAGTTTTAGAAACCCGACCAATGCACACACTTAAAACCACTCATTGATAAAGAAAGCAAAAAAAGATCTTAAGTTGATTGATGAATTAGTTTACTGTTTCCATCCTGTTTCAGACTCTCTAAAATGACGATGATGATGATGGTGTGTGTGCAGCTCTCTGAGTGATGACACATAAACACTAGACGTAGGTGTGCGTAAGCTGCTGCTTTAGTTTCCAGAGTTTCCTCCAATGTTTCTTTGATGGTGTGTCTGAAGAGAACAAAAACAGTTGTAGGGAAATGAACATTAAAAAAAAACACAAAAAAAACCCATCAGCTAACAGATGACTTCAAAGCACCATACAAAGAAGTGCTGTTGTGTCTGCCTGTCAGTGTGATGAACACAATCTCCCCCCACCCCTGACACTTGTGGTTTTGCTGCGACTCATGAAAACTGAAAGACCCGAAACTTCGGTGACATTTCTGAGAACGACAACTGAGTTACGTGAAGGCAGGTTGACTACATGGACTTTCACAAACTGAAGAGTGAACCTCTGTCTAGACTTTCCACTATACCTCATGGAAACTGTTAAGCGTTGGTGCTCACTCCGTGGATTTGTTATGTTTATGTTTCTTACAACAATCAGCAAAGGTAAATATGCATCAAAAAACCTTTTTATTTTTTATATTTTTTATTATGTATTAGTTTATTATGTGGCCTTGTGCTGGCTTTTGATTTGTGTTTAGTCTCACTCAGACTGATGCTAATCACTCATGTGAAAGTGACAACTCTTATAAAATAAATCAAGAGCCGCAAAATGGTGGTTAGCTTATCTGCATTATGTGGTTTTCACTGGCAGATGGCATCCGCTCTGCGCTGCTCAGTGCAGCCTTACCGAGCTGTCAACATTTTTAGTTAAGCCAACAGGTAGTTAATGTTTAGTACTTGCAAGAACACAGCAGCTTTTAATGGGATTCACTTCTTGTTAACAATGGGGAACATTAGATTGTAGTGTGTTGTGTTTTGGTTCTAATGCTGAAGAAAATGTCTTTGTGTATTTCTGGAACAAGTTCTTCTCTTGATGAACGACGCCTGTTCAAACAGACAATGTTTCAGTTCAGATCAATCAAGTTTGTGCTCAAATTAATAAGATAAATTTCAAATGTGTTTCTGTTAAGGTTTGGCATGTGAGGCTCCTTCCAGTCCTCAGTGCTTCAGACGAAATGCAGCCGAGTCTGTTTATGTGTGTGAATGGGGCCTGAAGGCGAATGAGGGCGATGTCACATTTGTCCTTTACTTTAAGTGAGTACTCGTCTATAAAACATGTTGTTTGCAAGTTTGTAAATATGCAGTCTTGAAAAACGAGAAAAGAAAAGAAAAGCACCAGAAACACTGCTACTAAACCAGGGGTGTCCAATCCTGGTCCTCAAGGACCCTTGAGGTTTCCCTCTTCCAACACACCTGATTCAAACTATCAGGATCTTTATCAGGCTTCTGCAGAGGTTGATGATGAGCTGGACATTTGAATCAGGCGTGTTGGAAGAGGGAAACATCTAAAACACTGTCACAGCCCTGTCCTATGACAAATGGATGATGCAATGGATGATGCCAAATATTGTTGTGCAGGTGATATTTTTTGTATCTGGACAGAGGTGACCAGGAGGAGGGGATATGATATCAACTGTGTGCACCTGGAGCACATGTAGCCTGTGGCTATTTGCTGTTTGCTCATCATTTTCTGGTTGTCTAGTTAGCTACATATCAACTACTTTCTCCTATAGACATATGCATATAAATATATATGTTATATAGGTATATTTATATTTGTATGCAGTCTATGTTTTTCCTCCCCCCGCAAATTGATTGCACAGTTACCTCTGCAAATCTTGCCTGAACCTTTATACCATGCCTACACCTCACTCAGCAGATTGTAGTGATCTAGTAAACAGGGAGATCTCATGTTGTCCATCTTTTCCATCCTGCCGAGGAGATCAATTTCAGAGTATCTTATAATCGTCAAAGGTTTTAAAAAATTTGAAACTTTGTCACATCTTAATAGATTGTGTTTGAAATTCCTCTCCCACGTGCAGGAGGATAATGTTTACAATCTGGGGCCATTTTTCTGGAGATCAGATTTCATCACTCTAAGGGAAAAACTTCACTTTTCTTTTGATGTTGGTTAATAGATTGTTACGATAAGACCCACAGAAAGGTTTAATTTGGAGTAAGCACACGAATCATTTCACTCTCAGCAAGAAAGCAAATGTGTGTATTTGGCAAAATGGTCTTCAGCAGCTTCAGGGGAACAAATGTTTGAAGCTGGATGTTAAAGTATGAATATTCACTATCACTCTGATGCTGATGATTTGTGAGATGTTATGTGTTTCTGCCACTTTTGCTGCATTCACACATCTACATTTTTTTCTCATAGTGGAGCTAACTTAGGGAACTTTAAGAAGAATGTTTCTTGGATCCCCGAGGAACGGCTGATAAAATATCGCCCTGTTGACATTTGGGTGGAAGCTCACGTGGGAAACTCCAGCTGCCCGTCACCCAGGAGGTCGGTGATCATCGGACACACAGGTACCAGGTGTTCTTCTTATAAAATAACGCAGTGACAGCAGGCCGAGCTTTTGGTTTTACTCTTGATACAACAAAATGTGTGTGAAGCAAATGAAATAATGATAAAATTTTGCTCTTTCTCAACAGTTAAATATGATGCACCACAAAATATTTCAGGGTCCTGGTTAAAGAATAACCTCAGCTTAAGCTGGCGGGCTGCAGAGGAGTATCCAGCTCTAGCAGAGGTCTGGTTTCGACAAGATGAACGCCACAAAGCATCGTGGAGTAGAGTGAGGTTTTCTGGTGTTGTTCACCTGATGTTGTTTCTAATGCAGATCAGATTCATTGCTGGCTGAGATCATTAACTTTATATCTGCATTGCTGTTACAGAGATTAATAAATACGACCACAGAGGCTTTAAAGTGTGAGTACACTCGTGTTTATATCCTTGTAATCAAAGTATTATGAGTGAAATATTGATTTAGCTTTTATTCATGTTTTTTATGAATGTAATTGTTGTTTTTTTCTTATGAATGTACATCTGAAATTTGCTGATTGGATATTTCGCCCCTACTATTTGAGGCAAACATTTTTACAGTTTTTGGGATTTCCAGATTGCAGTGCACTGCATTAGTGGTTTCCCTACTTGACTCTGGGAAAGTTCTGCAAACATAAACCTGAAAAAAAGCAGACGTCTCTGTGATGAAATCTTTTAGGGGCTGCAGGGTTTTTTATTAATTTATTTTTTTAGAAACCACTCTTTCAGACACAGGCTGTCCAGCTATAACTTAGTCAACTCAACTAAGAAGTGTAGATTTGTCACACTTTTGATTCCTCTGAGGTTTTAGTAAGAGATTTGTTCCTATCACAAAGAGTTTGGTGATGCAGGAGGTGTTGGATTTTAATTAAACAGCAAGTTATGAAAGCCAACAAAACTTTCTTCGGACTTGAAACATTTAAAGAATTATTCACAACATTTAACATTTGACAGTCTTCTCCCAAGTGGATACAAACAAATTGAGCTCCTATAACATTTACTGTATCAATTAGTGCATATTAACACTCTGATGTACCTGCCAGGGCATGTAAATAGTTTGTAGCTCTTTTCAGCACCTGTGAGTTTATTCTGTTGTGAAATGTCCTAACAGAGGAGCTTGTATGGTTTGCTCAGAAAAGGATATATACCGGTTAACACTTCAGATCACATGAGTCATTTCTGAAATTGTCATTTGACTCATTTTGGAAGACACTGACGACCACTTTTGTGAATCACTCTGAAGATCAAGTTAACAGAAAATGCATTTTTGTCCAAACAGACGGGGTCATTGTTGTGAATCTCCTGAAGCATTCAGCGTACCAGGTTCAGATCAGACAGCAGTCCACGGAGGCTCTATACTCACTGTGGAGCGACTGGTCTCCTGTTGTGACCATCCCTGCAGGTGAACTCATGTTATCCATCCAAACAAATGCATGGATCAGGACTTTTACTTGATAGCACTTTGGACTGTAAGACCGTTATTCTGCATTCAAGTTTTCTGTCCGATGATGCATCAAAAAGTGAAGTGTTAAGTGTTTTAAAGCTGTGCTAGGGGTGTTGTAAGAGTGAAATGAAGACGCTCAAACATTTCCTCTGCTCTCTGCACCGCTCCCAACTACAGAACTTGAAGATAAACCTAAAGTCACAGTGACAACAACTGTGGGAAAAGGCTCTCGAAATGTGACGCTAACTTTCAAGGTAAGTCAGTGAGGAGAAAGCAGCGCCACAGTTGCCACACCTGGGCGTCTTGAATAGAGCAACACATCCTTATTCTGACGTAACTCAGGGCCACAGTTTAAAATCAGGTGTTGACTTGATGTAAAACTTCCACTAAAACAATTCAGTTTCACATGTTGGGGCTTCTTATACTTAAAACAATAGATAGCAAACTGAGCATGTGACTGAAAAGTGTTTCACATCATTTTAAAATCCACACTTGCAGTATACTTGTGAGTAGTCATGTACTTACAGTATATGTGATGTGTTTCTGGTAATTTATGAAGTTCCTAAGTGTCTGTTTAGACTGAGAACACATGGAAGTTCAAGTTATTCAAATTTTCTGATTCATAAATTATTTAAAGTATTTTTTCCCTCCAAATGATTCATAGAGAGATATATTTAGTATTATTGATAAAAAACAGTGTCACATACAGTTTGTAATATCAGTCTAATCAGTGTCAAAAGGACAACTAGGTGAAGATATTGGGGATTCTGCCATACTTAAGTGATGTTTTTAATACATAAATAATAACATCGAACTATGAAATTGAATTGAATTTAAAGATACGTTTGGTTCTGAACAGCATTTCAAAGCAATATTGGGGCAGTGTGAGTTAGGATTGGTGCAGAGTGAGACACAAATAATCATCATATGAACTCATACTTGGAGCTGAGAACAGCAAAAGTAGGATCTAGGACAGAATATTAGTCCTATACCCCTTTTCCACCAAACAAGAACCGGTGCTAGTTCAGTGCTGGTGCTAGAGCTGGGGGTTATTTGGTTCAGATCCCGTTTCTCCTATGAACCAGTTTGCTTTTCCACTGGCAAGGAGCCAAGTTGGGGCCACGTCACTGCTTACGTAGCCGGTTTCCAACAGCAAGTTAGCCGCTGTTAACAAACTACTGTTACCCTGTTACTATCAGTCCATGAAAAAATTAGTTTTTTCAGCGGTTATTCTACAACATGATTGAGTTAACAAAGCAGTGTTGCATTGCTACGTGTGGTATTTATTCAGTTTTGGGAAATCACAATGTCCTTACTGATCGGATATGACGTCGAAGTGCACCCTCACTGTAATAATGCTTAAATGGAGGAGCTGATTGTGTGCATACAAGTGCTGTTCCTGGTTTTACAAGTCTACACTGAGATCCAGAGCCAAAACATCCAACTGTTAGTGGCTATTTTCATTGCTTTACTCTTCTACTATCACTAGCTGTGTTTCCACTGTCGCTCCCCCAGCCCCTGGCGTAGTCGCTGCTTAGTTGGTGCTGAGCTCTGGCCCAGCAAGGAAGTGGGGCCTGACTTAGCCCCAGTTTTAGCAGCTGGCGCCGGTTCTCGCAGCGGTGTAAACACAACAGTCATTGACCTTAGAGCCGAACCAGTAGCAGCTGATTGAATATATTTTTTGCATTTGTCTAAACTGAGCTGTCTTCTGCTCTTCAGCCGATGCCTCATGCAGCAGCAATTGGAAAAGTGACGTACAGCCTGAAGGACTCACAGTCTTCTCATGCATGTCCTTGTAAGATAGACAAGAGAGAGGAGAAGAAGAGACATCGCATCCACTCGAGTAAATACACTATTACAGTGTCCTACTCGGCTGTCAACATCACCGTCATCGCCAGAAATGCAGCGGGACCTTCTCCTCCAGAAATCATAGAATTACCTGCCGAACCTGCAGCAGATTTAACAAGTAGGCCCAGGTGTGTGTATGTCACATATTGTTATTTTTACGTGGACCATGAAAGCTTTTATTTCTTTTCTCTCTGGCAGCTTGTGACAAAACGTTACTGGATGAAAAATTAAGTAAAAGAACTTGCCTTGAGTTTTATGAGCTTCACGATGCAGATTCAAGGCCAGAAAATGTGATAATTTTGTCTGGAAGGAACAAAGAGGAAAGGAAAAAAGCAAAACTCAGTAAGTGGTTCATGAAGTGCAAAAATAATCATTATCCTGTGCACCCACCAAACTGCCTTCGTATTTTAAAGACATACAAATGCAATATGGCCTTGACAAAGAGAGTAAAAGGTCAAAATGAAAACCAAAGCACACATTCTCTTTCTGTTTCAGGACTAAAGGACTACATCCGCTACCTTTACTTTGAACACAGATGTGAAAGTGGGAAACCACAGACGGTTCAGATGTGTCTGTTTTATAAAGAAGAGGGTGGTAAGTGTCTCAAATGACCAGTTTCTACACTTCCTAAGAGGGTCCCTGTAGATTTAGGCCCCGTCCACACGGAGATGAAACAAATACGTCTCCCCCGAAAAGGGATATTTATATCTGCATCCACACGAAAAAGCCGAAAACGCTGTAGTCAATATGCCAGGCCTGTTTGTGGCGCTGTAACGCTGCTACAGAAACACACCAAAACAAGGAAAAAGACACTGAGCATGCGCATTAAACTCGTACAAGGTAAAACCAACACCCACAACAACACACACTTGTTGCTCACGGTAGTTGTGTAGTTTCAGAAGATTTTGCTGTAAAACTGAAAACAAGCCCAGTAGCTGCTGCAGCACTAACGCGACGCTGTGTTCCACCATTTTTAGTGTTGTTGTCAGGGTTGCGCAGCGAGTTAAGGGTCAGAGGTGGGGCTATAGGCAGTTTGAAGTGAATGCGTATTCGCCATCCACACGGAGATGCAGCGGGTGGCGTCTTCAGACTTTCCCGCTCTGGGACCCGGTTTCAAAAAGTATCGGTTTCAGCTGCCAAATCTCTGTTTCCATGTGGACGCAAGGCGTAAACGATAAGAAACTTTGCCGTTTACACTGAAACCCGTCTATTTACCACCACTATTAAGCAGTCTGCTTGGCTTTTAAGTCTGACTCACAAAAATCTCCAGAGACAGTAACTTTGTCTCTGAAAAAACTATACATAAGAAGCAAAAAACAAAGATACAAGATTTTTCTTTATACCACGATCAAAAAACTGTGTTGCTCAATCGGCTGCTTAACCTAGTCTGCTTAGGGGGCATTAACATCAATAATGATACTAATAAAGGAGCATTTCAAAGTTTTAAAGGAAAATTACTAAGGCGTAACTAAAATCATTATGGCTCTTACATAGACAATAATGGAAATGCACTTTTGTCACTTCTTAATACTCACTCTTTTTAGACTCACTTTTATGAGATTCACTTTTTAATGCATGATTTTCATTCATGTTAACTCTTCCTTTAACCATCTTATTGTTCCTGTTTGTATCCCCTCTGATATGGTGTTGTCCTCTTGTAGTTCTCCCTGTTTTATTTCATTTTTACTTCATTATTTTATCCCATTCTTTTTTATTCACATGTATTCCTGTTGCATTGAATTGCTTTGATTTTTGTTGTGATTGAATTTCACTGTGTTTTCTTTGCCTTGTGTAAATCGCTTGTGTTTAAAAGCGCTATATAAATACAGCTGTTATTATATTATTTTTCCATTTCAGCACCAATAAGGGAACCTCAGGATTACATAGCGTTGAAAGAAACACACAATTCTGCCATCCTGTCCTGGAAAGCCATTCCCTACAAGGACCAGCGAGGCTTCCTCACACACTACAGCCTGTGCACCGTGAAAATCAGCTCCCAGGATGAGCCAACAGGTGTGACACTTTATTTACTCGTCTGTAACTGTTTGTTTACCTTGTCAAATGACAGTTGCAGTATGTTAGAAAATGAATTTTCCCGGTGGGCTCATACATTTTACTGTAACACCGAGACTCTTTGTTGTGTTTCATTAGAGTGCTACAACATATCAACCTCACTGACACAGTACCAGCTGGAAAAACTGAAACCAGGAACTAAATACAACATCAGCCTGGCTGGAGTGACACGAATGGGAGAAGGACCTGCAGCCACTCTAACCCTCCAAACATGGCCGGAGAAGTCTATGAATGGTATGTGATCTCACCTTGTAACGTCAGTGTGGCAGTTTGCTAATGATCATTATTGTCATCTTCTCTTATTATCTCATCCCTCATTTTTATTTTTATCTGTTTCTGTGTCTCATTTTCTCTCCCATATTAGAGTGGTTGAGTTTAACTTTGCTGTTTATCTTCTTTTTACTGTCGACAATGTGCACCGTTATCTTGAAGAGGTAGGTGTCCATCTTGTTAAATGTTATTTAACCAACAACTGTGACATTCTCATTTTGTTATTACTTTTGCTTTCTGAAAAAAATCTGTTACATGTTACACATAGTATAAGAAATCACCAGGTTGCATGAGTTGCTCTTACATTAACATTTTTCCTCTATTTGAAGAATCAAAAACAAGATCTTCCCTCCTGTGCCGAAACCTGTTATTCCAGATTTCACCCCCGGTCAGCAGGAGAGACAGGTAAAAAGTTTTGAGACATTTTCACGCTGATATACAATATGTCACAGAAAAACTTTTTTTCTTCACACTTTTCACATTTACAAAAATACAACCCTCCTAATTGTGGTCACTTTGCTTTACTGATCCTTGACATCTGTGTCCTGAACTGCACTGGACAGAGTTTAAAAAGGCAGACATCTGTGTATATAAAGATTGCAGAGTTCACACGGCCTGCTATCAAGCCATGCAGTCCAAGGAACTCTCTGTAGACCACGAAACAAACAAACAAAGTTAAGACTAAGGCACAGATCAGTGCAAGAGTATAAAGCCATCAAGATCACAGTTGTCTCAATAATGATGAAGTGAAGGTAGTTTAGAGCCACTAGGATTCTTCATTTAGTTGATCAGTCTGAGTACCTGAGCAAGACAGCCTTTCATCAGGGAGGTGACCAAAATTTAAACAAGTGCTCAAAAATCTGAAGTGGTCTAAATTATTTTTGAAGTGAGTGTATGAAAAACATATTACCTTTGTTTTACACTGCAAAAAGTTATTACAAAATTTGGTTTGAACATTTTAAATGCATGGGTGACAGGAGGCAAGTGAAACACACTGGAAGGGAAGCAGTGGCTTGACTGGACGTGTTGCACACATATTTGTCCTTAATGTCGCACATAAATTGAAGGAAAGTCCTGAACAAATATGTGGAAAAGAGGATGTGGGAGTAGCACAAACTTTTAATTTGACCACAAAGCAGAACTCTGATTGTGTATTATTAACAAAACTTGAATTTTTTGTGTATTTGACGGTTTTGGACACTGACACTAATGTGACCTATAGCAGGAGATGCCGGAGAGGAAAGAAGAAGTGCACGATCTGACGCTGCATCAGCTGCCTCCAGAGGAAAAGTCCATCTGTGAGGAGGCAGAGGAGACCACTGTCCTCAGAGGGGACTGGGACAATGGGACTGACGAGGATGTGGACAATGACAGGAGGGACTCAATGGGATCGAGTGACGAGTGTTTGAGTCCCAACTCTACAGATCAGGTACTGAAGAACTCCAGAGAAGGAGAGGTGACAGACCTGGAGCAGGTGGACACTGAGCTCGCCATGCTGATATACAGGAATGGTTTGATGTTTGACGTGAAGTCCGACTCCCCTTAAATGGATGTAGTGAGGATTTTACTGCCTCACTGCACTGAACTGCACAACCAAATCTAAGGTTGACTTATTTGTTCCCTCGTGCAAATGACTGGATGGACTTTGTTGTTCTCATAGTTTTATCCTTTTGAGCAATAATTATAGTTTTATAATTTGAGCAATATCTGTAAAATCATCTTATGAAAACCTCATTGTTTTACCTGTTTTACACTGATGCATTTTTTAAATTTCATCATTAATATCTTATTTAAGGATAGTATATATATATAAGCACTATACATAGCACTATAAAATCATCAATCCTCCTCACTTTGTTGATCCACATAGTCAATAATTTCATTTTAAACTGTAGGCTGCAAATTGTGGTTTATACTTCCAAAAAAAACAATTGTTATCATGGGTAAACTTTGTCTTGTGGTTATTTTTTGGTCAGCTTTAGCTCAATTCTTCTCAACTGTTTGATGGATGCCTTTGAAATTTATTACAGTTGTAGCTGTTTGCCTCAGAATTAAGTTTAATAAATTTGGTGATGCTCAAGGTTTTTTTTTATATTGGGTTATGGCAAATCACAATAAAAGCAAATGGCAGTCCCATCAGCCTCATTTACATTTAACATATACATGCATGCCAGCTAATTTCAAATACACTGCTCTGACTTGAACTCAGAACTAAGAGTCAGATTGTTTTTTACAGCAGGTTTTATATTCTCACAGAAATGGTTGCTGGCAATATGTTAATTAAACTATCATCTTCTCAAAACTCAACAAAGGGACACACCAAAATGATATTATTTGCAATAACAATAATGTACAAAATAATCAGCTTTACAGTCGAGAATCTGGCACAATGTTGGTCACTTTAAGATTGCATGCGAGGCCATGAAAACAAACGAGTGTTGAGAGCACAAATGTCAACCGGAGGGGGAACTATATGACAGGAAGTGGTCACCACAACAACAGAAAAGTGACCTTAAAAAACTGTTTCTCATGCGGGTGAAACACCAGATTACTCATTCCCAGAGAGACCTGTGTCGTGTTTCGCTAAACCTCGTTCATGCTAGAATTTGAACTGTTGTAAAAAAAAGTGATGACAGCTTTACAGCATTTCTCACCACACTGCACTTTAATTACTCAGCAAATAAATAAAATCTTTTTTACTTACGCTGTGTTTTTCTATCGTGACTTTACACTAAAATAACATGTTTTGTTTAGTTGTACCCTGGATGAGGAGAATAAATTCAGCAGTATGCACATGACAGAGTTTTATCTCTCACCACATCAAGATTAAAATCTCCTGTCCTGACCACAGACAGGAGACTAACATCTCACAATCAGCACGTGTGGTTTAATGTGTGTAACGAGACTGAATATAGAATGGACAAAACTAATGAGACATCACCTGGTGATTTGTGGCATTTTGAAGCCAGGAATTTGACATTTGAACATCGCCATGTTGTTTTTTTGGATCCAGAAGTGACCATTTTTGGAGATAAAGGGAGGAGTGAAGCAGTGGGTTTGACACTGCCCAATGCCAGAGTTTTTTTTAGTGGCCATCAAAGGACGGTATTACACCTTTTTGCACCCCTGCATTGACCTCATTATGTCTATATACAGTCTATAGTGTATAAATAACAGTAAAGTCCTACTCATCCACAAACAGGGACTTGAATATCCAAAACATTATCAGTCTAACTGCTTAAACTCAGGTGTACAGCTTTGATTTTAACTTTGGCAAAGACATCTTTTGTCAGGTGACCAATATGGACGCTTGTGCATGTGTGCAAACCTTCTCAAACCTTTTCTTTTCTGCATGCATGCATAAATAACAAATAGCTTAAGTTAGCAAAAGGTAAGCAATATACACCATGCTTACACAACCCAGCACTTTATTAAGAACACATTACTAATTCTGGGTCAGGCCTCTCTTTGCTCTCAAAACAGACTTGTGGCCTTGATGATTGCATTGTGTAATTACTGCAGCTTTATCACCTGCACATTTGAGCTGTGATTTTCCCATTCTACCACATCCTGCTGTATTCTCTATTGTAGAGCTGGTGAGTGGGGAGGCCACCGTGGCCCACTTAACTCACTTTTACAGTTTTATTGCTTTCTTAATTCAAAACAGTGTAATGAATTCTTACACTGCTGATTATGCATCACACTGTTAATAAAATAATGAAGTGTTTTGTGTGGAAAATAGTTTATGAGCAAAGATACTGTAGCTGTTAATGTATGGTAGGGGTGTAATCAGCATAATATTTGACTCTGTGATGCAGAATTATCGCCATAGACTGTATATAGAATGGACGAAGCTAACATGATGTCACTTGTTGGTTTGTGGTCTCACATTTTGAAGCCACGAGCCAGCATTTGAATGTTGCCATGTTGGAGCTAGAAGTGCCCAAATTTGCATGTTTTTTTCCCATGTTTTTTTCCCCACATCAAGTCATCCATCTTTGTGCTGTTTTTTCAAAGTAGAATTAAATTCTGGTGTTGACTGATGATTCTCAAATACATCAAAATGTATCCGAGAATAATATAGGTCTATTTGATTTTAAGTCTCTGAATGGGTTGGCCCCAGAATACTTATCTAATCTCATTTCACTCTACCTGCCCTGATGATGACTGAGCACACCTGATGCACATACTGGGTGTTTTTGTATTGTTGATTTTATTGTTTTTATATTGTCTTGTTTATCTATTTGTTAATTTATTGTAAAGCACTTTGGCAGGCCCTGGCTGTTGTACTGTAAATGTGCTAAACAAATAAAGATGACATTAACATTGGTGAGCTGAGCCAAATCCGGTTCACCAAAAAGAGCCGTAATTCCCATTACTGCTGGATTTCTGCATGCAGATCATTTTAATCCAGATAAAGTTTTTGAATCAACTGGAATTTGAACACTTGCAAACAGTTGTAAAAGTACCGCCCCCCAGTGGTCAGATGCCGTCATTACAGAGGGCGGACGTGCATCAAACAGCCGGTAGGAGAGGTCAGCACCGTGCTTCTCCACAGGACCTCAGACAGACAGCTGTTTTCCACCCGTGCTGGAACAACAGGCTGTCTCCAGACTCTTAAAACACCATGAACAGGTCAATCGGGCCGCTGAGCTCCTGCTAATATTCCTGAAAATGCCCGATGAGTGTTGCTCTGTGCTAGAAGATGGCGGAGTCGGATGGTGGGGATTTTGCTCCGAAGCAGTCGCAGAACAGGTGAGTGAGCCGGAGTGAGGATGTGCTGTATCCGCGGTGTTGTCATGTTTCCTCGGGGTATACACTTTTTGAAGTCTCCGCGGAGATTCAGGCACTGCAGAAACACAGGCACTCGGCGCCGCGGCTACAATTCAGGAAAGACCGAGGCGTTGTCCAGGCCTCCGGGCACCAGGACTGACAGTGTTGTGCATCGACGAGAAGCAGTGGAAATAAAGTTGATGATGTGCAGTAATAAGTGCAGTTACAGGGTTATATCATCTGACTTAGTCTAGCAGGTGAATTTCATCTCACGAAGCCCTTTTTTTATGTTCATGAGTAAGTTCACACTTAGTCATGAGGAAATAATCTTAGACATGTGACTACAATAAGCCTAGATTCCGTTTTGTTAAACCGCTTTTGCCATTATCTCTTGGCTTTTTAAAGGGTGATATTGGGTTAAGAGTTTTAACAATAATACAAACCATAAACATTTTCTACATTATTTACATTTGGTTGTTTTTCCCTTTAGAAACATCCCACAGTGGGAAAATCACACGTTTATTTAATCAATTTAACGGGACCCCTAAATTTAGCAGTCATCATTAGTATTATTAGTAACATTTGGGGTTTTCCTGCTATGACAAGTCAAAATATATTGCAAATATATTGCAGAGAGAAATAACTGGTGACCCAGACGTGGACAGTTGTGGGACAAACTAATGAATTAAATTAGCTTCAAATGTATGGCAACTTTTCCCTTTTTATAACAGGTACTATTTGTAGAAAAATAAGTTTGAAGTTCTCTGACTTCTTTTTTAAGTGCGTCATTATGTTAGCAGTGACACTGATAATTCTTGGCTTTGATAGATGATCAGGACCTCAAAGTATTTGGTGATAACACCTTCATCAGGAATGTGTTTCCTTGTGAGTGCAACACAAACACACACACACACAGAGGAGACATGATACCTCTTGGAGATTAACCGTCTGATCCTTAACCCTTAATGGCTCCTGTCCTGTGTATACAACCATTTTTTGAGGTTGTGACATATGCTTCATCAAATTCCAAACATGCACTTCAGTGTTTTTAAAGGGAAAACATCTATTCAGATTACAGTGACTAGAGCAATTTTGTCCACATCTGTGAAGCCTGAAGCCTAATGACTCAATGCACTCAGGTATGAAACCAGGATCACTTTAGCCCATTTTAATTTAATATTTCATGACCTTATTTCTGCCAGGTATTAAAATGCAATCTTAATATAATAACCATTTGAATAATGGGATCATTCCCTTTTCACTGACATCTTGTGTGTAGATGCATTTTGGTTATTTGTAATCTGCCTGTTGTGTTTTTTTGGGTTCTTGTGAAACAGAACAGTTCAGGAGAGGAAGCACTAACAAAAAGAGCATGTGAGAGCTCTCACTGTACAATCATCCTACTCGTCTGAGGTTATTTCTACTCCCGGTGATTTTATTTGTGGAAATATTTCTACTAGAAGTGGTGTCAGGAAGTCCTTAATGTTTGCTCAGGTTATTTTTTTGTATTAATTCTTAATTAAATGTTTATCTTTTGATATTCTTTCATATTGTGACCCCTGTAATGTAATTCCTACCTAAATCAGTGGGTGTCTATACCACTTCTTGCTGTCTCTGCACCCTGAGATTGTGTTTGTGATGATTTCCACCTACTGCTTCTGGCTGGCAGATACATTTTCATTGACACTTTATTGCCGTACGTTGTTTTCTGTATGCAGCAATACAAGTGTCTTAGCAGTGCGACAACTTTGCTCCTCATAGCAATTGTGTTTCTGTTCAGTGTACAGAAGCATCCTCACTAATGCATTTTCCCCCATCTGACTGTAGTAGATTAGATTAAATTCCTGTCTGTGTTGCTGTCACCACGCACTACAAAACCACATATTATTGGACTGTACAGCACATTTGATGAGGATTTAATAGCTTTGCGTTGCATAGATGTAGATGAAAAATATATGAAGTTTAGTAGAGAGATTAAGGTCTGGAGAAAATGTGTAAATTTTATTTGGGAAAAAACAATCTCTTCAGTCACTAATTGTGACGAGGCCTTTTTCTCTTTCCAGTATGGCTAACAAGAATAGCACCCTGCGCTGTACTTTCTCTGCCCCGAGCCACAGTACCACCCTCCTCCAGGGCTTGTCGGTTTTGCGAGCTCAGGGCCAACTACTTGACGTCGTGCTGGCCATCAATGAGGAGCGATTCCAGGTCCATAAAGCAGTGCTGGCCGCCTGTAGTGATTACTTCAGGTTAGTCTGGAGCATGAGACTTCACACTGCCTATTCGCATTTTAAATTGGAAGCACGCAGCTGATGGTCCAAAACCATATGAGTTTATCATTACAGTTTATTGATTGTGAACCGATGGGCAAAAACTACAGTTTTATGCATTTAAATTGTTATTTACACAGTACCTCAATGAATTTATATTTTATAGAGTCCCCACAGATTATAAAAATTGTATAAAGTTGATAAAAAGTATGGTAGATTGAAAATGTCAAATTCTTAAACACAAATTAGATAAGTGTATGAAAAGGTGACATTAAACTGCAGCCAAATGTTTTCATTGTGCTTTTTGCCTTTGTCTCATTAATGAAGTATTTTTCAGTTCATCTGTCATGGACACCAGACCTAAAACAAACAATACAACTAGAAGTTCCTACATCATACACTTGCTCTTACTCAAAATTTATGCGATTTTACAATCTATGCCTTGCAGTTAGAGAAGGTGGAACTGTAAAATATCATGTGGTTTACTGACTTATTCTTGTGTTTCAGAGCAATGTTTACCGGAGGCATGAGGGAGTCAAACCAAGACACCATTGAGCTGAAGGGTTTGTCTGCCCGGGGGCTGAAACACATTATCGACTTTGCCTACAGCGCAGAAGTCACTTTAGACCTGGACTGTATTCAGGATGTCCTCGGGGCTGCAGTGTTTCTCCAGATGGTCCCTGTCGTGGAGCTCTGTGAGGAGTTCCTGAAGTCTGCGATGAGCGTCGAGACCTGCCTGCACATTGGACAGATGGCCACCACCTTCAGCTTGTCTTCCCTCAAGGAGTCAGTGGATGCCTTCACCTTTCGTCACTTCCTCCAGATTGCAGAGGAGGAGGACTTTTTGCACATTCCCATGGAGCGCCTCATCTTCTTCCTCCAGAGCAACAAACTAAAGAACTGCAGTGAGATTGACCTCTTCCACGCCGCCATCAGGTGGCTCCGGTATGACGAATCTCGCCGAGTTCAAGCCAGCAGTGTCCTCTGCCATGTGCGATTCCCGCTGATGCGCTCCTCAGAGTTGGTGGACAGCGTTCAGACCGTGGACATCATGGTGGAGGACGTGATGTGCCGCCAGTATCTCCTTGAGGCCTTCAATTACCAAATCCTTCCATTCCGACAGCACGACATGCAGTCCTCGCGGACGCTCATTCGCTCTGACGTTATGTCACTTATTACCTTCGGCGGGACACCGTACACCGACAACGATCGCACAGTGAGCACCAAGGTGTACTATCTCCCCGATATCGCTTCCCGCCAGTTCAAAGAGTTGACAGAGATGGAGACGGGATGCAGCCACGCTTGTGTTGCTGTCCTCGATAACTTTGTGTATATTGTCGGCGGACAGCACTTACAGTACCGCAGTGGCGAGGGAGCGGTGGACAGCTGTTTCCGCTACGACACACACCTTAGCCAGTGGCTCCGCATCCAACCCATGCAGGAGGCTCGCATCCAATTTCAGCTCAACGTATTGCACGGTCAGCTCTACGCCACAGGTGGGCGCAATCGATCTGGCAGTCTGTCATCTGTAGAGTGTTACTGCCCAAAGAAGAATGAGTGGTCTTACGTGGAACCCTTAAAACGGAGGATTTGGGGTCATGCAGGCACGCCCTGTGGAGACAAGCTGTATATCTCAGGAGGTTACGGCGTTTCTTTAGATGACAAGAAAACTCTTCATTGCTACGATCCAGCATCTGACCAGTGGGACTTCAGAGCTCCCATGAATGAACCCAGAGTGTTGCATGCCATGATTAGCACTAGGGATCGGGTTTACGCCCTAGGTGGTCGCATGGACCATGTGGACCGTTGTTTCGATGTGCTGGCAGTCGAGTATTACATTCCAGAGAACGACCAGTGGACCACTGTCAGCCCGATGAGAGCAGGGCAGTCTGAGGCCGGGTGCTGCTTACTGGACAGGAAGATCTACATCGTCGGGGGTTACAACTGGCACCTGAACAACGTCACAAGCATCGTTCAGGTGTACAATACAGAGACAGATGAGTGGGAGAGGGATCTGCACTTCCCAGAATCCTTCGCTGGCATTGCTTGTACACCAATTATACTTCCACAAAACACCACACAACGCTAAGCATCTGACCTGCGACTGTGAAGACTTTATTCCATGTGCTCTTTCTGCCGACCGTTGAGTCCAAAAAAGGTGTGAGCATGATATAACTGAGTGTGTGTGTTCATATGAGGGAAGGACCTGGAAGATACTAGGCACCATTACTCAGAACTGTGTATTATTTTCTAGCCTTGTTTTGGGAGAGGTGTGTTTATTCAACCTGCAGACTCTTAATGGAATTAAAGCTGACCAACACGTTAATATGTTCAACTGGTAAGTTCAGAGTCAGTAAATATATATGTATGTGGAAATGCACAAAGCACCTGGGGCTCATTAATGAGGCCAATGTGGAAATGCAAAAAGGTATAATACCATAGGTGGCCACTAGGGGCTGGTTCCCATGGATTTCAATTCAAAAATGATAATTGTCAATCATGTTATATGCAGTCAGTAAACTTTTCCCACAAGTCATCCTGATGTGATTAACTAAAGTTAACTTCCTATCAGTGGTCTGGTGGTCCATCTGAAAAAAGAAAATCATAATTAAGTCTATCTTACAATTCAAAAAGAGGAATATATTGGGGCATTGTTAGTGTGATTAACAAGTTTCAATGAGACTAGACCTGAACTCCAGTTTCATACACATTGGGCAGCAATGTGACCCAATCAGACTCCTCTCTCCTCCCCATATATCCAGATATGGTCACTTCTGGTCCCAAACAACCAACACGCCAGGGTTCAACTGTCGATCTCCTGGCTTCAAAATGCGAGTCCACAAACAAACAGATGGTGTGCATTCTATCTATGATGGTGTCCATTCAGTCTGTGATATTATTTCTCATTTTTATGAAGTAACTGGAACATTTGCTGTAGGAGTAGCATTACTTAAAAAACATATTGATCTAAAAATATTAATGTTATAGTCTGTTACACTTTTGCCAGCCAAGGGCTTCAGTTACAGAGAGCACAAGTTTTCCATTTTTTAATAAAATATATCTTGTTATTTTAGCAGAGTAGGTGTCATTTTGCTGGTGCAAGGATATTAACAGACTCAACCTTTATAATGACATTTTGATTGTGTAGTTTGTTTCTTTTGATCTTGTAGCTGTTTTAATTTTATTATTGAAACAACCAAAATAAGTGAAACCTACTGTTTGATGTGTATTTCTCCTCAGATTTACTAATCAACTAAAGACATATCAATACACAGTCATGATTGCACAAACACGAGTACTGGATATTTTTAAATTAGTTACTTCAGATTCTGGTGTTTTCTTTTTTTTCTAAACTACTGCCCTCATGTTTCCTGAGCTGAAAACCAGTGACACACTATTTGCTCTCAGTCGACAACGAACCTGTGTGGACCTCGTACGGCAGCTACAGACATGATTTCTGTGCGTTTTTACTACAACGTTGATGTGTGCTGCTCTCTGTGGTACAATTTATGTACCAAACATGCTTTGTCACTAAACTACTCTAACATTTAACTTGACACAGGATAAATGTCTTTTAAAAAGTGTAGATTTCACTTCTGAGTTATTTCTCAAAACCTCACAAATCTCTAATTTAAATAGAAAATGTACTCAAACTATCCATCTGCCATGATTGATTTCTGTGTTTCTAATTTTTACTGCATTGTTGCACTTTTTAAAATGTTATCTGATGCTGACATTATCAGTGTATTTAAAATGTTTAAATCTCTTGTTTTTCCTTTTTAAACACGACCGTCTACATGATGGTCCGGAGCTTCCATTTTAAAACCATCTCCTGTCTGCCTTAGTGTGTCTTGTTCTACCTGTAAAAGCACATTAAATTGTTGAAGTGCAATATAAAGGAAACCGCTGTTGTCAAAGGGGAATGTACACATTTGTGTAGCTTTATGTGCATCCTTTATTAAAGGTGTATCATGTTTTAAAAATACTTTGGGTGCTTTTTTCTGTTTTCCTTTTGGTAGGATGATGTATTTTCACAACAAGCCCACTGAAGCACTGCCTTATGAAGGTTGGAACGGTTGGTGTGTTCACACACTCCCACATACAGAAACTACTGTGCAGTTTTCTCTAATATAATTTTCATTTCTTTTCATCAGGGCTGCAGATAACAGTTTTTTCATCATCAATTAATTAACTTATGGGTAATCAATAACTTAAATGATGGAGAAATTATTTTTCTGTGGATTTGTCATAGACAGTATCTATAAATGGACAAAGCACCTGGGGCTCAATGTACAAGTTAAAAAAGTGCAGTATTCTCAATGGCCACTAGAGGCTGGTTCCATTTGAGTTCAATTCAAAACTGTCATTTTCAATCATGAAATTCTCAGTCAGTACATTTTTCCCACAAGTAATTCTTATGTCATTAGCTAAAGTCAGTTATTAATCATGATCTAGTGGTCCATCTGAAAAAAAAAACCTCATTAAATAGGCATAAAAAGGCTTTAAAACCAGTATAATAATGCAGTAATATATATAGTTGTGGCTATCCTCAGGATACAAGACAGACAGAAAGGGAGGGAGTCTGAAAAATGTCATTGTGACATTTTTTCAGATAATTACTTTTTCTTGACCAGTGTTATAATAATTCAAAGCACAAGAAAAAAAATCACTGGTGATTTGGTGTGTAACACTTAAAAATACTTTTAGTAAAATGTATAATGTTATAGGTAAATTTGAATCACTGGTAGAAATGCAGGGATAAACAGATAATGCACAGTTTACTAAGCTTGATGGATAATATTCTCATGCCAAAGAACAACTTCTCTACAATAGCCTCAACATCACTAAGGTGGACTGCGAAAGACTGCAGGAAAGTCTTCCTCCGAGCAGTTTGTCCATCCAACACTAATACTGGGCAATGCATAAGTATTATCTTGTTTTAACATTACAAAAGGTACAAGGTAAATATTGTAACATTCTGATAAATACTAGACTGTACTGTGACACTGCACAGGCCTTTTACAGCTGTGGGCAGTCTAATCAACAAATCTATTGGACTTGTCACACATATACTGAACATATTCATAATGTAAATAAATATCAATCTATATTTTATTTTTATTATATTTATTTATTTATTATTCTTCTTACTTCTAGGGGGACTTATTGATCCCTGCGAGAAAACATGGTGATGTAATGTGTATGTGAATAACCTGAGTTGGATTACTTTTATCTTATGTACCACATTCTCATTGCACAGTTTGAATTAATTACATTTTCTACTTTCATTTGCATCATTCATTCACACAGTTTATTACCATTTATATTGCAGACCTTTCTGCACAATTATAATTACTGTTTTAAAATGCTATAACTATCATATACATTTCTGTGCACCTATTTTATTTCTCTTCATCCCCTTGCCCTTTCATTTTTTATTGCATTCTATTCAGTTTCATTTGAATATCCACATTTATCTATTAACTTACTTATTTATCTATTTATAAAATAAGGATCTAGGGCACATCATATCGGTCGCGTTGGTTCTTATTTTATCCGAATCTGCCTCTAACTACGCAGTAGCATAAGTCTATGGCAACAACATCAATAGAGACGTTAGTCGTGCGTGATGGCGTCATCAGAAGGCCCCGACGTTGTGTGTAGCGTAACATTCCATTGAGAAGAAGAGGGAAAGATGGCGTCCTCTAACAATCCTCGCAAATTTAGCGAAAAAATCGCTTTGCATAATCAGAAACAGGCGGAGGAGACTGCGGCGTTTGAAGAAGTGATGAAAGACCTGAACATCACCAGAGCCGCGCGGGTAAGACCTCCACATCCCGGCTGTTTACATTTTTTTGTGTTGCATCGCTGTTTTGGCAGCTAACGAACACTGCGGAGATAAATCTGAACGTTGAGGATGCTTAGTAGCTAAAGTTCCCATTAACGTCCTTTAGCTGCATCAGTGCAATATCAGCTAATTATGGTTCTCTGCTTCCGTTAAAACACGTTAGCGAATACAAACAAGCAGCCAGTGTGCAGCGTTAACCAGCCGAGCTAGCTTGTGAATAATGTGCACCTGTTCTGTCCCACTGCTGACATTTCGTTAGCTCGTAGACGAACTGTCTGATGTGTAAATCACTGCATAATAACACGATAGGAAAACTTAGTCGCGACAAACTAAATTGGAACAGTATCTAGTGACCGGGGGTCTCTGAGAGGAGATAGATAAGCATCCTTAGCTGAGCCAATCAGATGTTAACCAGCCTCACCAGCTGTGATTTCTCCATCCACTATTAACTTAACCCGTTACATTAGCTTCGTAGCACCTTATGCAAAACAGAGTCGGGTTTAAATAAATGTTCACACGTGTGTTTTTAATAACTCCATCTGGGATAATTAAATTTAATTCACGTATGTAAATATTAACTGACTGTCAACTTTCTCACAACAATGGTAGTTGCCTCAACCACCTGAGCGGCAGGTAATGATTGTTTTCATTATAGCGGTGAATTGAATCTGTTTACTATGTCAAATCAACTGATTAGTCGATAAATGTTTTATTCTCTTGATAATAAATAGTCTTTAATTTCTGATAATTAAACACTGAAGTCATTAATATGCAAAAATGACAACCTGATTGCAAGGTTTTTATATTATTATTGTAGTGTGTGTGTAACTGTAAGACCTAACTGTAGGCTGTGCGAGCTCATGATGGGAATTTTCAGTATTTGGTAGATTGAAAAATACCTATTACATTTTCTTCTTTGAGCTAATGTTCGCTTATCTTGTTCAACTTACAAGATATTCACTTCACATTATTTCAATACAAAGCGAACCAGCAAATCTTTAGAAATCAGTTAATATCTAATCGATTTGGAAGCCAAGACAAGGGTATATTTGATTTTTTTTTTTTTTTTTTTTTTTTTTCTC
>OOFC01021843.1:26177-58138 GCA_900323345.1 Pseudochromis fuscus
AAAAAAAATGACTAAAACAATTATTCACATGCCATATTTGTTGACCATTAGTTTTTTCTTAATCAGCTAATCAATAATTCAGGTAATTGGGGTGGCTTTGTTGACCACAAAATACGGACCATCTTGTTGCCAGGAAACATTTGGGCTAATTGTTGGTCTGGTTGCTGGAAATGATGCCCGCTTACCACCCTGCGTCAGAGTAAACCTGAGCTGTACTGTTATTTACTGCAGGGGGAAAAATTTAATTAACTGCTCAGTTTTTATGGTCTCTGCCTGATTTCTTTGTGTTGCCATCCAGACATGAATCCATTGCATTAGTTCTGATCATCATTCATCTTACTTTACTTTATTATTGATATAAGACCTTCCATCACACTGTTTTTCAGTAACATACATGCCTTCTGTGACTAATTTTATTTATTTATTTATTTATTTTGTATTAAGACATGTGGTTAATGTAATAGGTGTGTTACATGGAAAGTCTGAATGAATTACACCAGCTGTCAGTCAGGTGTCATTCACATCAGCCGATGTGATTTTTTGATTTGCTGTGAAAGATGTTGTCTGCCTCTCGATTATTCATGAAACAGTCACATCTGCCTGTCTCATCATGTTTCATCTGTCAATTAATAGATACATTAATCTTTCATGTCACCACCGTGGACTGGCTTGCATCATTCATTTTTACCTTCTTTTTTTTTTTTTTTATAAATCAGATCAGTCATTCACTCATGCTTTCATGCAATTTTACTTTGCACAGTTGCAGTTACAGAAGACCCAGTATTTGCAACTAGGGCAGAATCGTGGACAATACTATGGAGGCTCACTGCCCAATGTCAATCAGATTGGAAATGGCAACATTGACCTGCCTTTTCAGGTGAGCCCTTAGCCACTCTCGGTTGATAAATCAATGGTTTGTTCTAGCCCAGTGTACCTTTCTCAGCTGTTGGCGATAATATTGGACATACAAAGGTTGCAGTTGTCTGTAGTGTGAGTGAAAGCTTGTTTCAAAACAGAGAATTCAATATAAAGCTCTTTAGGCTGTGATGGCTGTAAATGTCTCAAAGCTGCATAATCCATCAGTTTTAGAGTGAAAGGAGAAGAACTGTTTTGCAAGGTGTAACAGTTTTACCCTGCAGTGTAATTTGGTTCCTAAATTTTAAAGTACACCATTGCTTGTCATGGCTTTCCATCTTTAAATACATTTGCCAACTCGAGCATCAGTATGGGGGGCCCATGGCTTGACTCATTTTGAATTGAACACATTTGCACCATTAATCCTAAGACATTATCCTGAGATGTAGTTTTGTTGTGGAAGTCAGCTGTTTTTCTGGCCTCATTCACCTGGTGTGTTCACTCTAGAACTCAGTGCTGGATACCAGTCGGACAACCAGGCACCACGGGCTGGTGGATCGCGTTTACCGTGATCGGAACCGCATCACGTCTCCCCACCGCCGGCCGCTGTCAGTGGACAAACATGGACGCCAAATATCCTTTCTGTTGAAGCACGTGGTGATCAGAACGTTTTGACTTTCGAAATTTTGCCTCATTTTATCTCAAATAATAATTTTGGCTTGTTGTTCAAATTAGGCAGTGACCTGAGTTTCTGAGTTGTATGTGTTTTACATTCACTCTTTGTCACACATATTTCAGTTACGTTATGTATTGTTATGGTTGGAATGACAAACTTGAGATGGAGTGTTAAATATGTGGGAGGATCTTCCAGTTCTGGTGTTTTATTTGCATCACCCGGATAGTTGAGACTTGATTAGCACTGCTTAGCTAACAGACATAAATAAGAGGTGTAATTGCATTGTATTAGATGAATAATATTTCTATTGGTTGCTTCTTTGGTGTTATTCAGCAAAACAAGTAGAAGCCTCAAGAGTGAAGCAGTGCAGAATATCCCTCATCTATGATTTCTCTGCTTTTTATCTAGTGTTAACGCCATGATCATCTGTCACATCATCATTACCAGGTAACCACGTTGAAGCAGCTGATTAAGAAGGATTGCTTACAAAAAATACAATGACTGTTTGTGTCTTCATCATTGTAGGTCCATCTAATCGCCAGTTGGCACAGGTCGACCTAACAAAACTCAGTATGGTGAGATTTCATCTTACTGTACTGCAGTTCATTAGTCTTTGAGCAACGAGTGACTGAATTGTTTGATTCATTTCATGTTTGAAAGCCTGATAATAAATGATGCATTGTGATACAGTGTGTATTGTTACACAGCTGTTGACAGGATTATTCTTGCAAATATATTCCACAATTAGATAACAAGACATCAAAGTAATTGTATCCCAGTAACACTTGCGTGTGGTTGTTTTTGTTTTGTATCAGGTTGAATCAGCGAAGTGCTATGAAAATGCAGATTATCTCAGATTCACTGTGTTCATCCCCTCTACTATATTACCCTTGACTAAATTCACATTGACAGCTGTCCTTACAGCTCAGTTTACCTCTCCCCACCACCAGACACTAGCTGGAGAAGGTAAGCCACCTCCCTTTGTCCGTTTGCCAAAACAATAACTAGGACACACAACCAGACACAGCTTGCTTCCAAAAATCCAGTTCTTTGTGCAGCCCAGTTGGTACAAAAATGTCAAATCTTAAAATTCACAGAAGGTCACATATTGAGCTTAATGATGATCACATGCAGGTCTTTAACCTTTAAATGTGATTCTTGGTGCTATGTGATGCTGTGGAAGTGGCTTTCTGCCAGTATTGTGGATTTGGCAGTGATTTTGCTGACATCTCATCTTTCTAACACATACAGGACAAATTCGGACTCCGCCCTACACCAGAGCGCCATGAATCTGAAGCCCCAGGAGGTGTTTGCAGGGGGATCACAGGAGCTGCAGCCTAAACGAGGTAAAGGAAGATCCAGTTACAAAGACACAGAGCCGCTTTTACTTATTAATGCGCAATATACTAATGCAGGCGGCAAACCTCAAATGACATAAAAGGGTTCATGTCACATAGAAGCAGATCTCAACTCTTAGTGAAATATTTATGGAGTAAATGGATACTGATCTCGAGCAAAGACTGCACACTGGGACAATCCTCAGCTGGCTGTAGAGAAGCCACGTCTCTGACTGAAGCTGACTCAGGATAATCTAGAGAGGAAAATCAGCAATTGACTGATTATCCATTGATTATGTCTTTTTATGTGTGAGGCTCCGGTATAATGAAGCCAAAATTAGTTGGCATCCGTTCAGTCTGTCTGGTGGTCACAGAGCTATTTTTAGACTCCTAGGAATCTAGTGCACAGCGCTATATTCTGCATGACTGGCTCGGATATTGATGACTCATTTCTTGCACTGATTTTTATTGTTATGTATTTTGTCATAGCAAGCAAACTGTGTCTTGCTGTTTCACTAATTAGTACTGCTGCTAACAGTGCCTGGGACGGAGAATTCAGAGTCAAATGCAGACAAGGAAGCACAGAAACAGTTGTGGGATGACAAGAAGGTACCAATGGGACAGGGAAGGGCTACAGAGTGTACACTTATGATGTAAGATTTGCATCTCATGATTGCGTTTTCTCCTCAGGATGACTCATCAAAGCCCAACACATGTGATGTCCCAGGAATCAAGTGAGTGGCTTGAGTATATTGTTTATGTTTTTAAAATGGGACAACAGTGCAGTGCAGCAGCCTGTCAACCACAGCATGAAAAAGAAGTCATAAGAAAAGATGGCTGGAAATGTGCTTGAAAGGCAGTGTAACTTGTTGCCTCTAGTCATGTACAAAATGGTCACTGTTATGGTGAATTAGTACTGATAAACATCCCAGAAAAAAGCCAAGGAATCTGGATCTGGGTTACAGTTTCCCCAACAAACTGGACACCTTCATGTCTGGAACACTGTATCAGACTGATTAACCACATATGTGACTGGATGGAGACCGGTCCATGGAAAAACTTGGTTTTAAAATGCATCTCAGGTGATTGTATCACAAGTGGACTGCTGAGATGCATCTGTGTTTACACAGTCCTGCCAACCACTTGTGTTTGGTTGTCACTACTGCAAGTTATCACTTAACTTGCAACAGTAAACAATTAGTTAGTACATTTAGCTGAAGGAACTAAATCTATTCTACATGTTCAGGCTGTTCCACTTGTTTCAGGTGACAGGACAAAGTCGTTTACATATTTTCACTTGTGTTTGTCTGTTTCTGGAACAGCTGATCACATCTTGATTTATTTATTTTATTTTTTTTAATGTTTCACCACAAGAGGACCACAGTGTTCAGTATGTTCAATCTGATACAACAGAGGAGCTTTTCTCATCACTGATTGAGTGTGTGTTTTCTAGTATATTCCCATCACCAGACCAGGAACTGAACCCATCCGTGCTCCCAGCCGCGCACAACACTGGTGGTTCGCTGCCTGATCTGACTAACATCCAGTTCCCTCCTCCACTATCCACCCCGCTGGACCCCGAGGACACCGTGGCCTTCCCCTCCCTCAGCTCTGCCAACAGCACGGGAAGCCTGACCACCAACCTCACCCACCTGGGAATCAGTGCTGCCAGCCATGGTAATGAGAGCTGTTTCATGTTTATCAGGTGATGAGGTAGATTTAACAAAGACTGTATACTGTGAAATGTGGACAGTGTCAAAGTTTGTTTTCCCATGTGTTTAAGTCATTTGATTTTTGAACAGGTTCTGAAATAAACCACAAAAATATGTCAACAGTTTTTTTTTCAATGCCAAAAAGTAGCAGGTTGCAGTTTGATGCTCTCCACTCACCTCCTCTGGTGTAAGCACATGCTATGTTGGCACGAGTTTGAAGCTCAGATCAGCGGACTGCTGGTTGTGTTTTCATAGTTTCAAAGGTTTAGACTTTCTGGGCTCATGATCACTTTGGCCCAACATCAGTTAGTCACTGCCTCTCATATTGGAAACGTAACGCGTGTCAGAATATCCTAAAAGGGAGCATGACCATTTTGCATTCTCCAGATAAACTGTGAGTAAGCTGGCATTGTGCAATGTGCTAAGAAATAATCTGATCAAGCAGACTTTAAATAGCTCATGTTTCATGTAAGTTGCCACTGCACATGGCATGGGTCATGAGCATCTGTGGACAGTGTTTATGTAATTACTGTCACTGCCAGAAGAGGGAGACAAAAAGTTGTATTATAATCTAAACAGGCAAGTTTTTGGACTGGAGTCACTAATCTGATGTAGTGTTAAAAATATCTGATTCTGGTGTTTTCTTTGTGTTTGAAATTTACACCAGTTAATGTTTTTTTGGTGAGAGGTCAAGTTTACATTCACGTTTACATTTATATTTCTTTCCTTTCCAGGGATCCCCACCTCCTCTCAGCCCACCATGACTATAACAGCACAGCGCCGGCAGCCGCCTGTGGTGCCACTCACCCTCACCTCGGACCTCCATCTTCAACAGTCCCCACAGCAGCTCTCACCCACCCTCTCCTCACCTGTTAACATTACACAGGTAAGAAACTGGAGGGTTAACTCACAATTTCCTGTAGCTTAACGGTCCCTTTTTTTAATATATGAGTGCTTGTAGTGGCTGTTTACTGCGCAGTTATCTGCAAACAGCTTGTGAGAGTATTCAACAAATTCCTATATTTAATAATTATGTCTCCACACTGTAACCTCAGGTCTGTAAATGAGCGTTTGGGGAGTTTTTTCATGCCAGTAGCACACTAAGCACTTCATGCACCTGTTACCAGAAAGGTTGAGTTGAAATGACATCACACTGGTTTGCATGCATCCTTTTGTAGGCCATGCCAACAGAGTCATTGACCCTGGAGCAGCAGCTTTCTCAGTACCCCCTGTTCAACCAGCTGACTGCTCAGGCTCAGGCTCAGCTGCTCAGTGACCTCCAGAAGCAGCAGGCCCTGCCTCAGGGCATCCAGCTCATCACCTTGCCAGCTCTGGCTTCCACTGGTACAGTCACGGCCACTGCCAGCAGCCCCTCCCCGGACAGCCAGACCACCGCCAGCATCAGTGTCAGCTCGGTAAGAAACAACGAAGTCGAGGTGGAAAGAGGAAACAGAGGTAAAAGTTTGATGAAATGACTGGGACCATTTTGCTTATTTTTAAGCTTCTGTTTATGTTGCGACTGAAGCTTCTTCAACTACTCAGATTACATCCTGGTAAATGTCTGCACAGCCTTCTATTGATATTTGACTGTAATTTTGTAGAATAACTCAACTGATCAGCAGGAACACAAATGTTTAATAATACTTAATCACACCTTGACTTACTTTCAAGTCAAGACTTATTAGATATTTTGCTCGTCCATACAGACAAATAAACTACTCACCATTGGGTACATAGGTGAGTAGTTTACACATTTTCTCAGCCTTTATGTGGCTGTTATTTTACAGAAATATACATTTGATCACATAGGCTCTTTAACATTGCTATTTAAGTAAAGACATTTTACACAGATGTGGAGAAATTGGCCAGCCACAGAGATGTCTCACAGTTAATCTGGTGGTGGTTGGTGATATTTCTCACCCTGTACACTCTGTACACGATGAGCAGATCTCTGGTTGATTCCTTCTCACATCCCATCCTTTGAGATTTGTGTGTGACAGACATAAAGCGTAGTGCTAGCTAACCCTCTTCCCTCCAACAGTACCGCAATCAGACTGGCTCACCAGCCACTCAGTCTCCAACCTCCCCAGTCTCCAATCAAGGCTTCTCCCCCGGCGGCTCGCCTCAAGTAAGGGCCCACCCACCGAGCTAGCTGCTGTCTGGGGAAGGGCTTTGCTCCTGGGGGAAAGCTAATTGTAGATAGTTAGGCTGCTTTTCATCCTCTGTATCAGCAGTTAACCACTCATGGTGTCAGCAGCTGCATAACTCATTTCTCCATCACCACTGTGACTGTTCGCTGTGTGCATGACAACACGGAGAAGCTTACTGATGGAGGCCCCAACCATTTGTTGATGCTAAAGTCTTTCAGCTTCCAGTCTAGTCAGTGGACACCACACATGGCATTATTTTCATAAGTTTTTCTCATTACATAAATAGAGCAGTAATATATATTTTTTAACTTTGGTTAAATGTCATTCCACATGGATTTGGCAGTGTAAATTATGAAGCATATTTAATGTTAGGTGCGACTTTGTAGCACTTTTTCTGGACAGATTAGTAGCTTGGCTCAGCTGTGTGTTTTGGGTCACTGCAGTTTACATCTGTTTTTCACATACATACAAACACAACATATGCTCTGGGTGAAACTTCAGAGCTTTACCTTGTCTTCACTAAAACATGAGGCAGAAATGCACAGACTGCTGCATGTGTTTTAACAATACACTTTATGTGTTTAGTGGAAAACCATTTCGTGACGAAAAGCAATTACTTTGTCAGAGGTAATTTATCAACGGCAATGCTTTAAAAAAAGGAAAATGTTAATATTAAAAGTTACATTTTTATTGTAACAGTTATTTAAAAAAATCTCTTTATGTTGAAAATATTTACAAAACCATTAATGAGGACCTATTATTGTTTTCCATGTTTTCGGTTCTAACTTCATACTAACTATACATGGACAAAGCTACAAATCATGAGGGGACGCAATGTTCCAGTAATCTCTGTGAGAAAGGTGGTCAGACTGCAGCCTGATGACAACGCTCTATGTCAGGAGTCTGTTCAAAAAGCTGAGTGTGTGACGTACGAATGTCGGCTTTTTGCGTAGCTGACCAGAAACAAGACTGTCAGATTACAGTCATCCAGTTCTCCTCTCCTGAATATTTATAGGCTTGTATTCAGGTGTTGTTAGTTTACAAGTTACCGTCAGTATTTCCCAACAGCAACATTTTCACTTCAGTCGATCATTTCCCACGCATACACCGATTAACATGAGCAAACATTTTACATATGGCTTGTGATTAAAGTACTGAAACCACCGTTATGTACCACAATAAGCTGCTAATGGGCGTAATATTTACCAAACACAGACGTGCTGCTGTGATGTTTCTTGTGGTGAGTGTCGGTGCTGTCGGCTTTCAGACTCTGGATCAGATTCAGACTCAAACACGTTCGGACTGGTTTAAAAGTTTTCATTTCCAGTCGACAAAGTTTCATTACTTTGTTTATTGTCCGATGTTGAAGAGTCAGCTTCTGCTTCCTGTCAGTGTCCCTGATGCTAGCTACTCACTACTCTAGACACACCACAGAAATATAAAGCTGGAAAACAAGCATAATAGGTCCTCTTTAGCAAAAAAAAAAATCTTACTGACCCATTGCTGCTTGTCTTGGTGCATTACCTGGAGATCAGTGCAGTAGAGCGACACTGGTGTTTTGTGAGAATAAATGCAAGTACATGTTACATTACAAGGAAGAAAGTAGGTTTTAATTCTGGGCCTTCAGGCAGGGAATAAGTCACCTTGGGTGGCTAAAAGGCTAATGTTGAAATGGTTAGACTGGGACTCCACCACTAAAGAAAAGCCATTCACACAGTGTTGACTTTGTGTTGTGCAGTGGTGCTTTTTTCATTGCAACAATATTATGAAGGGAAGTTCCAGCATTTGTCAACCTGGGCGGTGTTCTCGTGTTTTGTGTCTATCATGACCGTCTATCAGTCATGCTAACAATTTACTCACCACCCTCAATGTGCTCAATATTTTAGGAATAAACCTGACGATAAGAAAAACATTTTTAAGTCAGACTTGTTCTAAATCTCCATGGAGGTGGTGAGTTCAGTGTTGCTACGACAGAGAGTCAAAATAGACAAAAATATCAAGCAACACCGAAGTTGAAAATACCTAAATTTCCCTTTTGATAAGTTAATTTGTGTTTGTGTCCTTGTGAACAGGGCTGCCGTGGTCCTCATATCACTGCACTGTTGTGTGTCCTGTCTACAGGGGCGGGACAAAACACGACATCATCTTCACACTTTCATCCCACATCTTAGTCTTTTTGTTTGATTCAATTTGAAAACCTGACAAATAATTAAAGAATGTGACTTCATAATTTTTTTCTAGTGTTGTGTCAGCCTCGTCTTTTTGTTCCTCAGCTGCGACAGCCCTGATCATGAGAACCATTTGCTTTATTCACTGCTCAGTCTGACAGTTGTGTGACTTGGTGTTTTGCTTGTGATTTATTTTTTTTCTGATTTGATCTTCCATTGCTGAAATGTCTGCTTGTGGACCCAGATAACCTCTCCCCCAGCTCGTTTTGTTTGTGATTTTAATTGACACCACTCTTCGTGCCAGTTGTTCTGAATTTTGTGGCTTGCTTCTCTTCCTCCAGCACATTCCTGTGGTGGGCAGTATATTTGGCGACTCCTTTTATGATCAGCAGTTGGCATCGAGGCAGACCAATGCTCTCTCTCACCAGGTGATAAACGATAAACAGCTAACACACAAGTGCCTTAAATTTGCCCCTGTTCTCACTATAAGTTACGATTCTGACCCTTTTCAGCTGGAGCAGTTCAACATGATCGAAAGCCCCATCAGCTCCACCAGCCTTTACAACCAGTGCTCCACCCTCAACTACACGCAGGCAGCCATGATGGGCCTCACCGGGAGCAGCCTACAGGACTCTCAGCAGCTCGGCTACAGTAGCCACGGCAACATCCCCAACATCATCCTAACAGGTAGCTACAGATTCCCTTTTAAACTTGCAAAACATCTGGTGTTATTACAGTGATTTTCTGCTGGGTGGAGAAGGTTCAACACGTTTTAGCCTCAGCACATAGACTGTACAGAGAAATGGACGAAGCAACAGCGTCTCAAAAATGCAGAAGTGCTAAAAAGTGCAATACTCCCGACGGCCACGAGATGGCTTAAAAAAAACTCTGGCTTCAATCGACTTCAATTCAAAGATCTGAAGTCATTTTGCTGTCATTAGTTAAAGTCAATTCTTCATGCTTCAAAAAGAGAAATGTTTAGGGGCGTGGCTAGTTTGATAAATAGACCTGCCTCCTTATTCCTCCCTTCATATCCAAATATGGTCACTTTTGGTTTCAAACGACCAACATGGCGATGTTCAACTGCCAAACTCCTGGCTTCAAACTGTGAGTCCTCAAACCAGTGGATGACATCACATGAGCGTTGTCCGTTCTATATACAGTCTATATTTCAACATGTACGTTTTTGTTTTTTCATCATCTTAATCTTGACATTAATACAATAAAATGACCCCTTCTTCTAGAAAAAGTAATTTGTAATCTTCCCTTGTTTGGTTTATATCACGCCGTACTGATGCTCTATTGTTGCTGTAAATTTGTTCTTTTCGTCCTTGGGTAATGCTCTATCTCTCTCAAATGTGTCTCTTCTCTTGTTTTTCTATAATGTTGCTAACAAACAAACAGACAACCATGCCAGTGCAGGTGAAAACATAACCTCCTTGGCAGAGCTGATTAGAAATAAGTGATGGAACTAGTCACTTCATGAAGCTGTGTTCACATCAAACGCCAAACTAATTTTTGCCTCACGTTACGAACACGGCCACTGGACTGATTTTGGAGATTTTCCCATATGTGAATATTTGCCCTCAACAGTCGACAGGAGTACTTCATCTGGGAATGCCACTTTTACCATCAACAGTGAACAAGATCGCAAATACAGCTACCTTTACCTGTTGTGGAAGTCCCAGAAATTGCTTTTTATCTCAGCGTCAAAGTCGTGTCATAACGCTCTGGACGGCCACTATAAGCTTGTCCTCCATTTCTGGAGGGAATCTAAATGCTGATGGGTTTTTGTAAAACCACACGACGTGAAGTTTTTTTCCTCAAGTTAAAACTTCTTCAACTTGCTTGGGAGTGAATTTGCATCCACTGTGCGTTTGGTGTGAATGCAGCTTAACACTGTACAGACACATTCACATGATTGTGGTGCGGCCTGCTCGTCTTTCTCAGGTGTCACATTTCTCAGTCACAGGTGAGTCTCCGCCGAGCCTCTCCAAGGAGCTGACCAACTCCCTGGCGGGTGTCGGGGACGTCAGCTTCGACGCAGACTCTCAGTTTCCCCTGGACGAACTGAAGATCGACCCGCTCACCCTGGATGGACTGCACATGCTCAATGACCCCGACATGGTGCTCGCCGACCCCGCCACCGAGGACACGTTCAGGATGGACAGGCTGTAACGTGAAGGAGTTGACTGTGGGGAAAAAAAGAGGAAAAAAAACACTAACTTGTGATTGGAGAGAAACAAAGGGCAGGATGAACCCTCTCCCTCGTTGCATGGCCGTCCAGCTGTCCGACCTCGCCCTCGACTCCGTGAAGCCCTTTGAAACGATGCGCCACCAAAAGACCACAGGGACAAAGACATCCAGTGGCTTGCCGGGGAATGGCCTCGCTGTCGTTTTGAATGAGATTGGTCGCTCAGCGCTTTCGCTAGCCTACTGTGTTTGCAGTGTACCATTACATGCCACATATATTCCAAAAACGCACATTTGACAGTTTGTTTTTTTCATATCCACTTTAATATTCGTTGATACTTGCTTGTAGCAGGAAGCTGCTAGGACATTGGGTTAAACCGTACCCGTTATAAACAGCTGTGTTTAAAACAGAAAAGAGGGAGAAAAAAAAACAACACAGCTGGTTCGCTTGTATCCTGCAATGAAATCAATCGGTTTTCCCATCATGCCATAACGGCTTTCTATTCACACTCACAGCTTTATTTTTGACAACCAAATGTTTATTTTCATCATGTACTGTATGTTTTTATGCTTCATGTATTTATATGTTGTATTTATTTATTTGGTTAAAGATTTTATATTCCATTTCATAATTTAAATTTGATGCCAAATGCTGTCTGTAGGCATAGTGTAAAAAAATTGCACTGATGTAATTTGTGTCTATTTATTAATTACTAACATATTTATATATGTGTTTGTTAAGCTACTTGGTTTATGAAGGAGTGCAAAACCTCCCCATAGTTGCCCTTTGGTGTTCGATGTGTCGTTCTCGGATGTAGGACGTGGTCGACGTTGCCATCCTGCAGCCCAACAGTCAAATCCAAATATCAGAGTTTTCCGCACCGCTCCAGAAAATGTTGCGTTGCTCCAGAAATGGCTCGGTTTTATGTCACTTGAATTTTTGTTTTTTGTTTTCTGACTAAACCATCAGGTATTTCTATTTAACTAGAACACAAGAAAAATGCGTCCAAATTCATGTTCTGCCAGTGAAAAGCCAACGTATGTATACACACACATACATATATATATATATATATATTTATTCAGACTGAACCTCTCCTCAGTGAAGGAAGGAGTCTGTTTTTAAACCAGAGAACACTAAAAATCTTAAAATCTTTTTAAGTCGTCACTGTGAAATCACCTGATTTTGCCTTACAGGAGTATTCTACTGTTCTACTTAAGTGTCTGACGTGACAACGTATTTTCGTAACTTATTGTAACATTTTCTTGTATTTGAGAGGACGTTTTTGGTCAGTGATATTTGTGGTTATGTTGTGTAAGATTTGACAAATCAATGTACTGTATTTTGTAGCGGTACACTTTATAGCCAAATTGTTAATGTTTTTTAAAGTGGGGCAAAAAAAGAAAAACAACAAAACAAACAAAAAAAATCAACGAAGGGTTTAAAGTATTTGAGAAGGACGAGTGCAATTATGGGGAGGCTTTTTGCTCCTTGGCAGGGAAGCTCTAACAAAAACTGACCTTTGACATCAAGAAATTCATTCAAAGTATTGGATTTGATGGTCGATCGATGCAAAGATATGTCACAGTATCAATGCCTCAGAGTGGTTGTTTTCATAAAATGCAAACTTCCGATTTCAGAGTCTAAGAATATAAGGATATTTTTTATTGCAGAGCGTTTGTTTACTCGATGTAGTAACTTGGATGAAGCACCTAAAGATAAGTAAGAATAAGAGTGTATTTATATAAAGTATTGTATGCAATCTCTCAAGATCGGCCCTGTTCCGTTCAGTCTCGTAAACAACAACAAAAACAGTCAGGGATGTAGTAAGAGTCTAAAATCGTTTACACCACCTCCACCTTTTCAGCTCTAAAGTGATCACACGGTATCGTCTCCAACAACATCACTCGCTTTTGCCAAAACTGCGTCAAACTCCGTGCCAATCAGTCCGCCTCGGCCTTTTGTCAGAGTTTCCCTGAGAGCCATGTGTAGGTCTGTGGGATCACGTTTGGTATATTGTAATGTTTGTGTACAGACGTGCTAATCATTTACTCTCCTGAAGCGCTGATTGGGAAAGAGTGTCCAAAAAAAAAAAAAAAAAGAGGAATCACGTTTGGTTTACATCTACAGTTGTACAATTTGTTTCAGTTGAAGTGTTCATTGTGTGCTATAAACCTCCATCAGTGGTTTTTGTTTTGCCTTTAACAGATCTGTGATTCCTATGCAAATGAGACAGAAAAACAGACCCTTAAAGGATAAATCCACCTCGTAATATTAGCTTATGCAATTCTTAATGCATTCTGGGAGTTAAGCTGGATTTATTCTTCAATTGTTTAAAAAGAAAACCTTTTTTGTTGTTGTTTTGGTTTTGTTCTCAGACATCTAACATCACATGGAAGCTAAATGAGCATTTTGATTGGTCCTTTAGTTTATTTTAAAGGTTACAGAGATTGAGAATGTGGAAATTTGAAAGACAAAGTAACATTGTTATCTACATTATTGGGCAGTTTAATATTTTTAGTAAATTAAGAATTTTGACACATCACTGAACATTGTAGCTCTACTTTAAAGCAGTGATGGAGAAAATATGAATGGATGGATTACATCACTGTGTGCTGTGGTGATGCTATGACAATCAATGAGTGAAATACATTTCTGCATCTGTGTAACAAAGAGACATAAATCCAGCTTTACTTTTGAAATGTCTTCTTTCCTTTCCAGTCCGCCCCTATAGAAACTGTTTCTCTCTAATGAACTGATGTCAAACCTGAGTTATTGATGTTTTAGATCAATGAAACTTTAAAATAATCCACTGCAACATAGTCGGAAATTCAAGATACTGAACGTTGGATTTTCCCTTTAAGTCTCTGAAACAAATGTGTAGAAGTCATTCTCTACAGTTTCCAAAGGTTTGTACGCCTAAAAAAAAAAAAAAAAAAAAGTGTTCAAACTTCACTGTTGTTGTGATTTGAGCTTTTCCTCTGTCATCTCCTTCCTTTCATCCTGCTGAATACTAGTCGTTCACACTGACCTTGTACATACGCTATAGCTGAAACAAAATGCATGACTAAAGCTGACGGTCAAAACCTCTGAACGAAAGGCCTTCTACAGCTGCAGCTGCGGGTTTGATTTGTGTAACATAAAGCTGTCACCAAGTCTAAAGGGATGCATGTCTGGGTTTTCTCCCGTGCGACAGTGAACTCCTGTTAAGTGACTCTGTTACCTCCATCTCTGTACAATGCTACTTCACGAATGATAAAAGAATGTATTTTCTGTGGCAGTGTCTAGTTCTAGCCTGTTGCCAAAATGACGTTTGGAGTTTTTGGTCCTGTTACAGTCGGACCAGGCTTCTTCTTCTTCTTCTTCTTCTTCTTCTTCCCTCTCTGCTCTTCACTCGCTCCCTCCCTCCCTTCCTCTCCACCCTCTGAAGAATCAGACTGTTGCTTGTTCTGCGCTCTCTCTTCCTACTGTAGCATCTCTCTGAGTGTAAACAGCCCCCTCACTCCCCCCACCCCCTCCCTCTTGGCTTTATTTGAGAACATGGAAGCAGGTTCTGTCTTGCAAAGGTTGCAGATTTGGCACGTGCACTGATTGTTTGCATATTGTGAATCTTTCTGAAGCTTCTGCAGTCGGCTGCATGACCTGATAGACACATGGAGCAGGTTCCTATCCCTCCGTATGTACAGGACTTTTCATCTCGCTATGCTGAAGTGGAGTGTTGTTTTAAGACATCAGATATGATTGGGTTGTTTTTTTCTTTTTGTTGTTGCCTATCATGTCAGGTTCTGGACTGGGTAAAGTGTAATTCTGTTTTTTATTATGTTTTTATTTTTATTCCTTTGTTTGTTACAGTTTTTTTGTGTGTGTGCAATGTTTAGTCCACTAGTTGCTTGGCACTTTATTTGTGACTTCCTGGCTTTTGAGCAGGGACTGTTCTGCCCAATGTGAATGCTGACTGTTTCACACCAGATGTATACTCCGGAAATATTTTCATGTCAAAGAAAAGATGAATTCTCTATTTTCCTTTGTAAACTATATTTTGGCTTGTCTTGTTTTTTATCTGTGAAGATTTTAGGGGATGCAAAACTAGAAAGGGCTTTACTCCAGTGCAGCTTGCGCTCTTGTGTTGGGAAGGAAACGGCGCTGCGAATGTATTTCTTTGTTGGTTGTTTTCCCCTCCTCATGAAAAAAAAAAATTGCAATTGAGTTTGACCGAGTCGAGGTTCATACAGTAACCGGCCTTAGTAGTTAGTTAGTTACAACCTCAAAAAAAACCACAATACTTAAGTGAAGCAGTTTGTATCTTGACTTTAACGACATATACTGCCACTAACAGTACTGCACTGGTGCTGCAACACTCATGAAAGTAGCTGGAACTCTAAAATGCAAACTGTTCGCCACGTGTCATGATGGTAGAAAACATCTGGTGGAGAAGAGTTTTTATTTGGATGGATTTGCAGTGAAGCTCCACATCTCTGGTTAGTTAGAAGTAAACACGACGAAGGTATCCGACGCCTTACAGCAACTGGTCAGGCAGCTAGTACACCTTTGATTAAAGTTAGGAGGTGAGGAAACAAAAAAAAGGTAGTAAAGTTATATCTTTGTCCAAAGTGTGTAGAGTCTAAGCACTGAAATGGTGAAAGCTGGAGGTCCATTTTTCAAACATGAGATGCACAGATCATCTGACATATTTTCTGTCTTGGTTTCGTTTTGACTCGTCTCCTCGTTTTAGTCGGAGAAGCCGTTCACTCGTCACTCGCGTTACTTCTCAGCTCAGCCAGCTTGAGTTGTGTTAAAAAAAAAAAAAAAAGGAGTGAATTTTGTCTTGAGCTGAAAAGACAGACGAGTCAAACAGGAGTCCTGTGTTTAAAGGTGTGTCCTCAGTCCCAGAATAAAAACAGAGTGATTTAGGTCTGAATAAAAATGTCCCTTTAATTACCATGGGGTTTTCTAAGTGACTACAATTCATCGAAACACGTAAAAAGGCTCTGGAAAAACACAAGTTTAAGTTCCACTTAAAGCTTATAGTGAGAATAGCATTATATCACTGTTGTCCTGTAAGTCGTAGTAAAAGATCTGTAGTTATTTATTTGTTGCCATGTGATTCTCCTTATGTGACCATTTGTTTATAAGATGAAAGATAAAATGTCAATTAAATTGAATGTGGAAGACAGATTTTTTTTCTGCACATAGTCTTGATTTGCAGAATACGCTGATTAAAAAAAAAAGCAAAAACAAACAAAAAAAACCTGTCCGGTGTCATTTTACAACATCACGGCGTGTTGCTGTGGACATGCATGATGTTTCGATCCTGTTGTATATTGTCTTTGCTATCGTTTCTATTTTGTAATCTGTATTTCCAAATGCAAATTTAAAAGATTATTTTGGATATGTGCATGCTTGTGAAATGTTCAGAATGTTGATTTCCACTAAAAGCTGTTGAGTTTGAAAAAAAAAAAGTCATGTCTGTTACTTAAGATCAAATGTTTGGCCTTTTGTGTTTCATAGTTTAAATATATTAGGGCTTCATCATTCATATTTTAATAATATACGATGACACTTCTCATGAAAGAAAACCTCATATTCTCTGTCATTTTTTTCAATATAATTTGAATTCATAATAACAATTTAAAGCCCATAGACTGTGTTAAGAAATGGGTGAAGCTCCATTTTATATACAGTCTGTGGTTACATCCAAATTTACATTTACCGCATTTTCCGGACTATTCAGCGCACCCGTCTCTAAGCCGCTATTGAATTTATTCGAACAGTTTCATGAGGTCCACTCTGACTGGGTCTGATGTGGCGAGGCTAAATGTATCGGCGGCACAGAGCTTGCTAGCTTGTAAAAAGCTAACGAGCTTCATGTCAGCGATACATGAGAAACACCGGTGTTTAAGCTGCAGGGTTCAAAGCGTCGGAAAAAAGTAGCGGCTTATAGTCCGGAAAATACGGTAGCTTTTTTGCCTGAATGCAAATCAAAAATGCTAAATCTGTACATGTTTGCAGCTGAAGTAAATTCATGCACAACCATAATATACTAAAATCCACATTTATTCATTAGTGACAGTTAAATCTTGAAATGTAAATATACAGTGGACAATATTTTGTGGCAACATTAACACAGAACAGATATTTCTGTTTTGATAACGGCTAAAACAATTCACACATTTCATGTTATGCCACCGCTCCCCTCTGAAGAGTTTTTACACCTGCGAAGTTTCCTCTTCACTCGTGATGATTTTTCCTCGTGATGAGACACACTGCATTGGAAAGTGTTTTCTTTGTTGTCATCAGACCGCCAGCTGGACCTGCTGGGCTCTGTAGGTGTCAAAGTCCTCAGGAAGAGTGTCTGAAAAGAGACGCAGCAGAGAGTCAGCTCACAGTTTAGTCGGGAAATTGTTTTTTTGGGAATTTGAGGCTGCGATCAAGCTTTTGCATTTACAATGGGATATTTCCAGAATTAGCTTACACGCTGAATTAAATTAAATCTATCAAAGTGCTCTTTGAATGTCATGTTTAGCCATTCTAATCAGGAGGTTTCTGTACTAGAGCAACACTCTGTCTGATGAAAATACATGCAGTTACATTTTTTTTAACAGGCTCCCTCATACTCCCTCATTGTCAGTGCTTTGTTTCTTTGTAGAGCTCCAGTTGTGACATGTTCGACCAGTATTACCAACTTATTGTCACAGGGATGTTGTTTACTCTCTAATTTACATTAAATGTAAAAATGTCAGTTTGTTAGATTTCACTCAGATAATGAGGGTTATTGTCTTTCAGGGCTTCAGCACAGTTGGGTTAAATCATAAACTGTGATCAGAAACAGAGGAAGCAACTGGGGTTCGAAAATGAGGCCAATGCAAAAGTGTAAAAAAGTGCAATACTCCCGACAGCCACTAGATGCTGGCTCCAAAAAACTCTGGCTCCAATTGATGTCATTAGCTAAAGTTAATTCTTCTTCTGTGATATTATGGTCCATCTGAAAATAATTCATCATCAAGTAGATATTAGGTTTCAAACATATTTCATCATCAAGCTCTGCAGAAGCCTGATAAGGATCCTGGTCATTTAAATCAGGTGTGTTGGAAGAGGGACACATCCAAAACATGCAGGATAGCGGCCCTCGAAGACCAGGATTGGGGACCCCTGATCTAGAGGCTTGGTTAGTTTGATCAACAGGCCTTATCTCCTATTAGACTAGTGCTGAGCTCCATTCTCCCACACATTGGACAGTGTCCTCAGGTTCAAGGGTCAGCCCCGCCTCCTCACTCCTCCCTTTATATCCAAATATGGTCACTTCTGGCTCCAAACAACCAGCATGTTCAAATGCCAAACTTCTCTCTACACAGAGTCCATTCTTCATACAGTCTATGGTCCAGCTTCTCAACCCTTTGAAAAAACTTCTCTCACCGTTGCAGCGATAGCGCAGGTTGGCCCAGATGATGTTCTCCTGGGAGAAGCAGAAGACTCCCAGTCGACCTCCTCTCATTGTGGCATCTATGATCACACCTGTGTCCGCCACCATCTGAGGACCCTCGTAGAAACGGACTCTGAAGAACAATGGGACATCATCACGTTAGAAATAGATTTAAGATTTTTAACTCAATCTACAAATTTGTGGTAAGAATTTATATTTTTGGCATTTTTTTAGGCTTTAGGGACGTGTGGCCACTTCTTTGGTTCATACTGAAATGTCGCTCAATTATTTGATGCATTGGCATTTTTCGTATGGTCCCCAGAGGATGAATCTTTACTAGAACTTTCTGAATCAAATTGTCCCAGACACATAGTTATAAATCTGGTATTGATTGATCATATTTAACTCACATCACAACATAAACTAACAAAATGATGCCTGAGTCAGTACCTGATGTAGCCGTCAGCAGGCCGGTGCTGGAGGAACCACCGGTATGAAGTCTTGTCCTTCCATCCAACGTTGCGAGCATCTTTCCACAAGAGTTTCACCTGCTCGCTGGTGTCCCCGGTGTGCCACAGGGCGTTCCTCAGATTTTCACCTGGACCTGTGTTTGACTTCACTGCCTTTTAAAAAACAAATGACAGGAGGTCTGAGGGTCTGGACTCTCAGATTTCTTGTCCTGTTAATTGTAATCAATCAGGTAGCTTTAAACATCAACTTTAAACTTTCACAAACTTAATGGGATTTAACAGATGAAGGGGTCATGCCCTTGTTTCAAAGCAGCTTTGTGTTTGAGAAATGCACACTGGTATTTTAGTACCACTAGAAGTTGTAATTAAAGACTTTATTAGGGCTTTATAAATCAGTTATAAGCCAAAGATATCTGTGGGTTTGTGGACTTGTGTTTTGAAGCCAGGAGTTTGGCATTTCAACGTCACCGTGTTGGTTGTTTGAAGCCAGAAGTGATGATATTTTGATATGAAAGGAGGAGTGAGGAGGCGGGGATGACCCTTGAACCTGAGGTCACTACCCAATGTGTATGAGACTCCTCAGCACTCCTCTCATTGGAGACCAGACCTGTCAATCAAACTAACCATACCCATAAATATTCCTTTTTTTGATGCCTAATATCTACTTAACTATAATTTTTTTTTCTCTATTTTTACTGTTTTTTCTTCAGATGTGCCACAATTTACTTTAGCGAATGAACTTTAGCTTGTAGAAAAACAACTTTGCTGAGTATTTCATGGTTGAAAATGAACTTTTTGAATTGAAGTCTATTGAAGCCAGTGTTTTTTGGAGTCAGCACCTAGTGGCCATCGATGGTATTGAACTTTTTTGCGCTTCTGCATTAGTGTTATTTTTAATAACAGTTTCTTCTTCCAATCTGTGTGTATGAACCATTAACACACTCATCAATTACAGCTCATATCCTCTTTATACATGTTTTTTTAATCCCTAAGTCGAACTGGTGTTTGTTATAACCAAACTAAAAATTTGAACTGAGTCCTTTGTTTCCTCAGTAGCGTACCTTCAGTTGGATTCCTGGTTCTGCTACAGCTCTGAACGGGTTTGCCTGCCAGTAGATCTGTTCCACCTGTTTCCACATCACCACGTAGAAACTGGAGCTGTCCTGGTAGCCGAAGATAAAACCGGCGTAGTCGTCGTCCGTTACTGTATTCACATGAAACGTCCCTTCAAAATCCACGCCGCTGAAAGCAGTGTAGCCTGTAGGACAGATGGATTGTGGACAACAGGTATTAGAAGTATGATACTGAACTTATGGAAACCTTGAAGTTCAAAGTAAAAAACTCTCTTAATGATATTATATGTAATTTGTGTGGTGTGTGGGAGATGGAGCAGCAAAGTCAACAACAAAGACATCAAAGTGCCAGGATGCTCCTTTAAATATCAGATGTTCTTACCAACAGCCAACCCTGGATCACTGTTCATAGTCTGGACGATCTCTCTTCCCTACACAAACGGCACAGTGAATTCACATTTAATTTGATGACATAGTATTTTGAGATCATAGTACATGGTTGTTTGGAGCTAGAAATGACCATAGCTGGTTATGAAGGGAGGTGTGAGGAGGTGGGACTCACCCTTGAACCCGAGGACCTTCTTCTCATTGAAAACTAATATCTTTCTAGTGATGAAATAATCTGGACCAGATCACTGATAAGAAGACTTTCACTAACCACATCAGAATGACTTGTGGAGAAAATGTCTTGACTGAGTATTTCATGATTGAAAATGTTGATGTTTGGAGCCAGCATCTTGTGGCCATTGGACAATTTTCACTTTTTTAGACCTGGTTGCTTCATCCATTTCTATATAGGGTCTATGTTTGAGACAGAACATACAACACAAAACAGGACAAAAAAACAGTTGACCTGGTTCAGTACGACCCAGTTGGGGTCGATCTGTGCGTCTCCCTCTGGATCTAAAACGACAGTCTGGTACTCCCTGAAGTCAGTGAGGGTGACCTCAGCATTTTCTGGACAAACATCAATGGTGTCGACAATGGTGTCATTGTCGAAATCCTTCTCACAGACGTTACCCACTCCGTCACCTGGGAGGACAGACAGATCCATTTTTTATTATTTAAAGAGGAAAAACACTTTGGCTTCAATGCGTCAGTAGTGGTACCCACCATCAGAGTCCTCCTGCAGAGGGTTGGGGATCAGACGGCAGTTATCAGGACCAGGTGGCAGCAGGTCCGGGATGCCGTCATTATCATCATCATCGTCACACTCGTCTCCCTTTCCATCTTTGTCAGTGTCCAGCTGAGAGCTGTTGATGACAGCTGGACAGTTGTCCCGAGAGTCTTGGTGACCATCACCATCACTGCACAAGAGAAGTCAGAATTTATGGGAAGCGCAGACTTTGACTTGTCGATAGATACTACAAAAAAAAACACTGATGAAATCACGTTGTACCTGTCCTTGTTGGTGTCACAGGGGTCTCCAATCAAGTCATTGTCCGCATCCATCTAAGAAATGTGACATGAGTTGGTAACATAACATTGTCTAAAGTCTGTGCTGCCTTTTACGAGCAGCTGGCAAGATTGTGTTGTTATATATTTAATATTTGAGGAAGTTTCCAATCAGTTCCACTTGTATTGTGATGTCACAGTGTACTGATCATAGACTGCATGTAGAAATGGACAAAGCAAGTATGATGTCACCCATTGCTTTGTGGACTCCCATTGTGAAGCTAGCAGATCGGCATTTGAACGTCACCATGTTGGTTGCTTAGAGACAGAAGTTGACCACATTTGGATGTGATGGAAGGAGTGAGGAGGCGGGTCTATCCCCTGAACCCGGGATCACTGCCCAAAGTGTACAGAACTTCAGCGCTGCTCTCATTGGAAACAAGCTTGTCAATCCAGCTAACCATGCCCCGAAATATTCCTCTGTTTGAAGCTTAAGATCTACGTAATTTTATTATATAATAATAAAAACCTGAGCTAATGACATCAGAATGACTTGTGAAATAAAATAATGACTGAGTCTTTCATGATTGAAAATTATTATTTTTGAATTGAAGTCATTCGGAGCCAGAGTTTGTGGAGCCAGCCTCCAGTGGCCATCGGGAGTATTGCACAAAAAAAGTGCAATGTTCCTGATGGCCACTGGAGGCAGTTCTGCTCTGGCCTCATTTTTGAGCCCTGCTTGCTTTGTCCTTTTCTATAAACAGTCTGCTACTGATACAGCCTGGTGTACACTCCCATATCACTGTGACAAGTTGTCAGCAAAAGCTGAATTTCAGCTTCTTTTGAAGTGCTCTTCAAGCCTTTTGTACAGGTATTGTTTCTTCACTGTTTTTTTTTTTTACTTTTTTTAGTTGCATGCAAGTTGCAATAACATCTTCTTCAAAATCTTGACACGTAATTTTCCATTTCATTTGTATGTTTACAGACTTGCCAACCAAGTGAATTCCCACACTTCCTCTTGATTTAGAGGCACTGGTATGTCAGACCTTGTTTTCCCTTTAATTCCTCCATGTTTTTGGATGACACAAAATATTTGGAGTAATATAGAGTTTGTGAGCAATTTGTTGAGAAAATAAAAAGATTGTAATTATGAAAAGATGAAAAAAAACAAAAAAACTGGCAATAAACCAAACCAACTTTCTACAGTGCCTTAGGAAACACTATGTAAAAGGTGACTTCAACACAACAGTAGTGTGTTTACGACATGTGCTGATGAGCTGTGTGTAACCAGGAGAGAAGACATGTCCCACCTGGTCGGGGTTGGGAACATAAGGACAGCTGTCACAGGCGTCTCCCACTTTGTCTCCATCTCGATCTTTCTGGTCGGCGTTGGGAACCCGTTTGCAGTTATCCAGGTGATTGAGGATTCCTAAGAATAAAGTGAACTTCATCAAACATTAAAACTGACTTCAGTTTTGCAGACACAGGGGCTGTATGTGGTGTATGTATGTGTCAGAGAACTGTAATAATTTAGATTTACATCAAGAGCTTCAAAAGCTCATTACAGATTTTATTTTCTTCATAATACACTTTGAAAATAAATAGATGTCGCCTACTGTTCATAACATAAACAAATAATTTCAGTACTGACAAGATGGCAATGAGATGATTCATTCTGCTATTAAAGATTTGAGTTCTCACCATCCCCATCAATATCTTCATCACATTCATCACCAAATTTGTCCACATCTGTGTCTTTTTGATCGTTGTTTTTCACTGCACGGCAGTTGTCGCAGGCGTCTCCAAAATCGTCCTCATCAATGTTCCTCTGGTCCACGTTGGGCACCAGGACACAGTTGTCCTGTGAAGATGATATTTTAGTCAATGTGGCATGAAAACCTTTTTTTTAATATGTGATTAACATTTTTCCACCTTCTTAAAATTCCCCACGCAAAACATTAAAGAAAGCAGCTAATTCAGTTTTTTAAATATAAATTGGGAAAAAAAGATTTATCAAAAATCCTGACACTGTCATTTAATCGCAGCTACATTAAAAATATGAAGAAAAATATTCCAAGTGTTCACATATGCTTGCCCATTTAAGGGTTAAATCATTATTTTTCTCCATCACTATCTTTGATGTAGGAACCTGTGTGTTGAGGATCCCATCGCCATCTGCATCTTCATCACAGGCGTCTCCGATCCCATCGCTGTCGGCGTCTTCTTGTCCAGAGTTGGGCACAGTCAGACAGTTATCCTGAAACGAAAAGCACTCACTGTAAAAGTAAACGACAACAAAGAAACACAGATGTACAGTGTTTACCTCTTCTGCAGATGTACAGGAAATAGAATTCTGTATATAGATGTTTATATTCCTATTGACCATGTAATGCCATCAGAGAGTGCTGCATCATGGACTCAGTGTGGGACAGACAGAAGTTCTCCACAATGTTTGTAACAAGTTTAATGCTTCTTTTAATGCCTCAACCTTTTGCACAGTTCCCAACATTTCAATTTCAGAGACATGAAGGAAACCCACCTTGTTGCAGTTCCTCTCAGGACATTTTAGTTTCTCATCAGGGAACCCATCGATGTCGGTGTCCGGACCACAGAGGTAGCCATTGCCAGCCCATCCGACTCCACACTGTGAGCATGGGAAATGTTTTAGAAGATGTTTTCATTGGCTGTGTTTTGTGCCACAAACAGTATAAGAGGAGCATAAGTGCTCAAACAGACTTGTGATTTCACAACATCTGGCACAAGTGATGGATCAGAAATGTGTTCATGGCTTTAAAGGCTCAGTGAGGTGAAAATGTGACACAGATTCTGTGAGTCATGTGACCAGATGATGAAAAAATCTTCACCCGACACTCAATAGTCCCCTCTCGATGGACGATGCACTCGGCGCTGGCGTGGCAGGGGTTGGGTTGACCGTTCCCACAGGCTCGTTCAGGTTTGCAGCCACGGCGTTGGTCACCAACGTAGCCTGGCTTACAGGGACCACATCTGAAGGAGCCCTAAGGACACACAGATCATTAAAACCACCCCTCAGGGTCACATGGGTCACCTCAGGGTCACATGGGTCAGCCTCTGTTCCCTCAAGGACAATGTTATTAATTATCATTATTTTATTACATATTATTATTTGACAAGGGTTGTGTTGACTTGAATGGGAACCTCGAATTTGTTTAACTTCATCGTGCAATTTCTGGGTAAAAGAAAGTTGATGAGAAAAGTGTTTGGTTGTCACTCAGTATTCTTTGTTCCACTAAATGTCTTGTCTGTTATTTTCTCTTCTCTTTTCTTTCTTTCTTTAATGGGTTAGATGAAGTCAGGATTTAATTTAAAAGAGGATGATTGTGTAATTTCTTCTCTTTAATCACATAATTACACACTTCACATCTTATTTCTCTGACTGATTTTTCCCATAGTGAGTTTGTGTATTTGATATTAATCATAACAAAACATAAGATTAAACCTTAAGAACAACATATGTACAATCCTGGAAAACTACAATTAGAAGTGTGTTGAATCCTGTATGTAGAAGTGGATGGAGCAACCAGTTCTCAAAAATGAAGCCAATGCAGAAGTGAAACAAGCGCAATGTCCCCGATGGCCACTTGATGCAGGCTTCAAAAAACTGTGGATCCAATTGACTTCAATTGAAATTGTTAATTTTCAATCAAAAAAGGCTCAGTCAATAAATTACTTTTCAACAATCATGCTGATGTCATTAGTTAAAGTCAACTCTTCTTATATTATCAGTGTTCTGGTGATTCATCAAAAAATAATTTTATCATTAAATATTAGGCTTCACATTTAGGGGCATGGTTCATTTGATCGACAGGTCTGGTCTCCATTGAGACTAGACCTGAACTAAAGTCGGATATGGGTTCATCCTCAGGGTTCAAAGGTCAGATCCTCCTCCTCACTCCTCCTTCATATCCAAATATAGTTACCACTGGCTACAAAGAACTAACATGGCGGTGGTCAAACGCCAAATTTCACAAACCAAAGAGTGTTGTCAGGTTAGTTTTGTTCATCTATACTCAGTCTATGGATAAAAACCTTTTTTCTTAGTGTTTATATGGGCTGCAATGTACTATAATAAGAGCAGATTTCCATTAATTATGACAGTGTTTATACTCACAGGGGTGTTCATGCACACTGAGTTCTCCACACAGCCTCCGTTGTTAAGTCCTTCACACTCATTTATGTCTTTGCAGACCTTGAAAGAACAAACACAAAGGGAGAAAAGGCATCATGTAATGACTTTGACTACGAGTTTCCACATCAAGACTGAAATAAGAGGCAGAAATAAATGAAGAGCAGTGAAGTGAAGTGAAGTCGGTTCTGTGGTGAGCATTAAAGTGGTGTTGAAACACTCCACTGTGCTCTGTTTGACATCATGCGTATACAAAAGACACTGAGCAGGTGTTGATGATGGATGCAGAAAGGAGCTGTGAGTACTACCAGCAGCAGTACTGCTGGAGGAGTTAGATATTGCTTGCTATCATTGGCACTGACCTGTTTGTTGGCGGTGGCGTAGGCCAGGCCGACACCCTGCACCTGGGGGCCGGTGTAGCCAGCTGGACAGGAACCACAGCGGAAACCTGGTGAGGTGTTGATGCAGCGAACGCCCATGTGACAGGGCATCACTGTGCACTGCAGGTTACAGAGGAGCGACATCAGGATGTTACTGAAGAATCTGGATCTGGATCTGCTTTCTGTTCTAACTGCATTCATTCTGACCCACTAGACTTCTACACAGTAAACATTTTACCATGTCACCATACACTGTAAAGGTAATTCTCAGCAGCTGAATGGAGCACCAATAAACCCTGGGAAGTAATAGGAACTAACCAACTCCCAAAAATACAGTAATCTTCCATAATTCAAGTACAATTTGTAGCTTTGTCTGTGAAATCCTGTGTAATTTATAGACTTTTATTGTAGAATTAAGGATATTTACATGCAAAATACAAACAAATAAAATGTGAAATGTCCATAATTATACAAGCTGTCAATTAACAAACTTAACATCTATGTAAAACTACACAACCAATGCTTTTCCATTTATATTTAAATGTTTCGATTTGAATCTAATTTTAGAAATATATTTAGAGTGTTAAACTTTGATTTTAACTTTAATTATTGTAACAGTTTTTACTATTAACTAAATAAAAAAAAGGCATCTGACAGTTTGATACATTTGTCAATTTGGTAAAAACTTTTCTATCTTAAGCAGAAATGCTATGGTTGTTTACAGCTACGTTTTCCAGGGTATTTTTCACAAGATGTAATACAGAGTTTTTTTCTGTAATTTTATTAATATTTTTGATGTATTTAAAAACATTACAATCACAACTCATTCTAACAGTACTTGACAATACCATGTCAATATAGACTATCAAGTATTACATGTTGATCCTCTCTACATACCTCATCCACGTCAGTACAGTGGGTCCCGTTACCCTCCATGCCATCAGGACACGGCCCACACTTTATACCCTGAGGTGTTTCCATACACTTCACCCCCGGGTGGCAGGGGTTGGGCACACAGGAGGGACGAGGCTGCATCCCTCCCATCCCTGAGGAGAGAGGAGATCATCTCAAATCTCTCATCTTATCCAAGTTCAGATTTATTTGATGATATAAAACTTCCACACACTAAAAAATGTTGGGTTGTTTTAAACCTCAACTGGGTAGATATTGTGCTAACTACATCCTGGGTTAATTTAACCCAGTAAGATGCAACATTTTTAACCAACATTTTATTGTTTTTCCTCTATATTTTGTTGTTTTAACACAAAATTTAAATGTTTTTACCCCATTTTTTGTTTTTATTCAACATTTTGATGTTTTTACCCCAGATTTTGTAGATTTTATCCAGAGTTAAAACAACCGAGCATTTTTAGTGTGCATCAAGCTGCATTAATATGATTGTTTTCTGCCCAAATAATACTCTTGTATATGTGTCACTATTGATAATGAGAGTACATAAGTTGCTGTTGAATCCATGTGAAAAGGTGTGAAAGTTACATCTGAAAACATCTGGATGACAACTGAAACAGTTTGTATTTTTAGATATAAACATTAATGTAAGTGACTCACCGCAGGCTTCACACTCCATCACCGTGTTCTTCAGGAATATTATTTCTTTAATCTTCAAAACACAGTGGACCAATAGGTTAAATTACTGCAGGCACACAACATCAACAGTATCTGAACATAAACCACTTCTCATCTTGTCTAATATGAAAAAATGATCATCTATTGGACAATCTGTGTTTTTAAATGATGTGTTTACCTGTTGTTTCAGAAGCTCTTTAATCTCAGCCAACGCCAGGTTAGACATTTTAATCTGACTGATAATTTCTCCATCTGGATTTATGAAGAAAACATAATAAACAACATAATCAGCAACAGAAATCCTCTGTATTTTATCTATGTGGCCAAAGTTACTGTGATCAGTTCAGTGAAGAAGCCGACAAAATTCTTCACATCAATGACACGTTATTAAGTTTCTCTGCCAGATGTTTTCATGTTGGCAAGTTACCAAGAAAATGAAAGGATTTAAGGTTTGCTGTGATTTGTGAATGAAGCTAAGGGTCAGATGATGTCTGCTGTGTGTTGACAGATTTACTGCAGACAGTCTCTGATACATTATCTCTCTGTCGACAAGTTATTTTACTGAAGCTTTGAAAAGTACACTTGTATAGTCTCTACAGCAGCAGGGAACTGTTACTTGGAGTTTCAGTCTTCATTTTGCCCCAACAACAATCTGGAGACAGCTCTCATTAAGGCACAAGTGTCAAACTCGTGGCACGGAGGGCCAAGACCCTGCAGGTTTTCTTTCCAACCATCTCTCCAGCAGCTGATCTCACTGATGAGCTGCTTCCCTCAAACTGAAGGAGGTGTTCATGATTAAAATCACCTGCTTTAGTGACCGGCTGGAAAGAAAACCTGCAGGGTCTCGGCCCTCCATGGCATGAGTTTGACACCCCTGCATTAAAGTAAACTACTGAAGCAGTTCAGAAGGTATCCAGGAAAAATGAGCATCGTGTGAGATTCCTCATGGCTTATTCATTGGACCTCTTGTATTTAACATTTATATACTCCAGTTAGGCCATATACACAACATTAGTAACATCAAGAGTCATAGTTATGCAGATGACATCCAAATGTACACACTTCTGTGACTACAGCCCCATAGCTCAAACAAATACAAATGAAAAAAATGACATTTCTGAGATTTCGCAGACAATGTCTACAATGAAAATAAAGAGGCTGGAAGCTGCTCCTAAAAACATAAAAACAAGTTGGAAATCTTGGCGTAATGTTGGTTGGAGCATGGAGAGGCAGCATTTATTTACTGTGCACCACACAGCTGGAACAAACTCTTTTAACTTTAGGTTTTAAATTAAATTCAAACTTTGCATTGTCAGCGACTGAACCTTAACTTTTCCAAATAGTCCATGTTGCTCGTCCTTCCCATATGTATATCTGTGTTTTTCACGTTATAATTTCCTTTTAAGGGGCTTCTGTTGTCTTTTAAATGATTGCATTAATGTTTTTAAAGCATGGTGGAAATCCCCTTGATCTGTCTTTGTGCATAACATGTACAATACACATAAACTTGCTTTGGGTAAAAGATACATTTAGAATAATTTGTAAAGCAACATACAGCAAAATTTAGTCGTTCGTCTCCAACTTGAAAGACATAGAAAAATAACTGGACTGAAAGTAGAACAAATAGACAAACTAAGCAAATGTAGCTCCAAGGTAATAATGATACCATACCGAATGTATAAATGGAATATAATAATGATAGTTTTAAAACAAAAAGGGGTGAGAATGAAGATGAATCCATGTGCAGACCACGTTTATTTCCTTGCACCTCATTAGTTTGTCTGTGGACGCTCTGTTGGACAAACATCTGGGACTGGACATGTGGGGGGGGGGGTCCTCTACAACATGATCCACTGCCTGACTAATACCAAACTCTGATAGCTGGCATTCCTCAGTCACCACAGGCCTCGTTTGTATCCACGACCCACGCATTCTCTGGAGTCAGTGATGTTTTGATTGCAGCTGCAGAATAGATTTTCCAGATATGGAATGATACAAGATTTTCTGGAAGATACATTTTAAAGCTTGCATGCTTACAGGGATCAAACTCTGTGGGCGTCCTGGTGTTCCCACACTGTACGTGTCCTCAGTCTGAATATGATCTGGATTTTCAATGTACATTATCCTATTTAAACCATCTGTAAACTCTCCAACAATAACTATCTAATCCAGAAACGATAAATAGTCTTTGAAGCAAGACAAGAATATGAAGGTTTGACTTATGCACAATGAAACAGTTACTTAAATAATACACTTGCATTTTGCATCTATAGCATGACTTGGACAGTTTGGTGGCTTCTGTATTTGTGCTGTGAAATACTGTGGTTTAATACATAACAGAAACCTTTAAATGCTTTTATCATATATTTAAGTCATGCAGCTGAATCCAAATTATCTGTAAATGCTGTTCTTTGTTACACAGTGTATTATATTTACTATCCATCACTGAACTTATGCCTGAAATGACTGAATGTGAATTTTTTATGTTATATAAAGATGTCAAAGATTTCCATAGTGGTGTCTTTTGTAATTCTCTATATCAAATCTCAATTTACTGCTGACTACTGAGTAAACTGATTGTACAGGGAACAATAAATGTGTCTCAACAAGGGAGGGAATCTGGAAATAGCATGAGTCATTATACTCTGAGGACAAGATGTTTTACTCAACCATCTAAAAGGTTCTGTCCTCTAAAGACCTGCAGGGGGCTCACTTGGAAATAATAAGATACGTCAAAGGAACGGCTGATAACACAAGAGTTTGTAGGCAACAAAAAGTAAATATTAAATTACAGAAAGGTTCTCAAATGAATTAATTATGTGTGGCTTAATCTGTTTTTGATTTGACATTATTATTATTAAAAGATCTAATATCACAGTCCACAGCTCCCTCTTTTGGCTCTGTTTTTGGTCTCCAGTAGCTCCTGATGGGTACGTCTGACGTCTAAAATGCAAATTGCAATAATAACACTGGTAAGACAGTACAGCTCCAGCAGCTAAGCTAAACAATGAGCTGAAACTTACAGTAAAACTTCTTAGAGTTGAAAGCAGCCACATCATGAGGTGACAGTTTTCTGTAATTTTAATAATAGATGGTTTAAAATCATTTCAGTTCTACTAAATAGCTACCAGATGCATGAATCCCCACTCATGATGTTCTGCTGTTTGAATTCAGGTGTGGTTGTGTCCTGCTTGTACTAATTGACCCAAAGACCCCCAACACACTCTCCTTCAGTCACCTAAACCAGGCAGCATCCCTCCTCCCAGAGGAGCTGTTCGAGGGCAGAAATCCTCCTGAGCGTGAAGCGCAGGAAACGTGTTCTTCTCATCAAGCAGCGACTCTGTTTACTGACTGAATTCCACAGCAGAAAGAAAAGATACTGCAGATAAATCACTCCCACCGTTAATAGAAAGGCTGAAACTCGCAGTGATTGTTTTTCCTCATTGTGGGTCCTCTGGGGCCCCTCACTACCTTTACAAGTCAATTTTGTAGTTCCTCAACTTGTTTATATCATGAGGTACTAATTTGTAATCAACAAGGACTAAGAAGTAGGTATAACAACATAAAGCTTCATTTTGAATTCATTTAATTTGTAGTATTAATTTATCACCAGTCACCAGTATCTCTACCCTCACAATTTGTAGCTCACAAATGTAGCTGCATTCATCATAGTTAATATATAAATAATATTGACTGTCAGCAACAACCCAAATAAAGTCTTTAAAAGCTATTTCGCCAGTGATATAATATTGTTTCAAAGCTGCAAAGCAAACTCATGTTATTAAATCAAGTTGTTTGTTGTACCTGCTGTTTGTCCTGCATGTCGTTAATGAGGTTTATTGTATGCTGGTTTGGGATTTGTAGCAGATCAAGTTCCTCACCAGCTAACTTACAAAAAAAATCATTACTAAATGTCAAATAGAAAGATTGTCCTCACCTCTCTGTCCTGTGACAGCGTGTCCTCGCATGCAGAGCGCACAGGTCAGGACCAGAAACCACATCATGGTTTGAAGAAGAAGAAACTCAGCAGCTTCGTCTCTCCTCTCTCGGTCTCCTTCAGCTCAGTGTCAGTGCTCCTCCTCCTACAAACCTGGGTCCAGCAAACTTCTTCTTTCTTCAACCGCTTTGGTTTTTATACCACCCCCCCCCTTTTTTTTTTTCCTGGTTTACATCTCCATCCCTTCCCCAAAAGCTCCAGGAAAGAGGAAAGTTTGATTGCACAACACAGTGCACCCCCACATACAGTCAGTCACTGGGAGTTCTGGTCATATCGTGTCACTGTGGAGCTTCATCTACATCTTACAGACGTTTGATGTTGAAGAAAACATCTCGATGGGCTGGTTAGATGTTTGTCCAGTCAGGCAAAATAATAATCCATT
>OOFC01021845.1:0-25688 GCA_900323345.1 Pseudochromis fuscus
TGAAAGCCAGCAGACTCAGCAATGGGAAATAATAGCGATTGGGGGATAACAGGTAGAAGTTGAAGGAAAACAGCTCCAGTCCCCTAAGTGAGAATAGTAGGAAAGCACAGATGAGATGGAGAGGAAAGTTAGAGTAAGACTGGCGTCTTATGAGATGCTCGGGGGTTTCTGACATGCAAATGACTGCACTCATGCTAAATAATGTCAGCCTCTGCTCTTTTAAGTTTAGGGAATCCTCAAAAGGCATTTAAATATATCCTCTTTGATTAAAACAGCAAATATTTTTTTTAAGAACTTTGAAATCATGATATTATCAATCATAAAGCAAAAGCCCACAGCAACGTGCAGTATAATTTTATTCATTCGAAGACCGATTGGTTTTCCTCTCACATATCGAGCTTATTCCCTCATCTCCTTGACAACAATTATCTTGCGAATTTTATGGCTGAGGGCGAATCTCTGCTGCCTTGTCAGCCCTTTCCCTAATCAATGGTTGTTATGGGTGAGAGGGGAGAGAGGCACTTCACAGGGTTGGAACGCATCCATTCCACCTTCATTGTGCACCTGAATATAGATCAGTCCTATTGTAAAGAGACGGATGACAAGGTGGATGATTCATTCCTGTTAACACTAAAGATACACTATCTTGTCATTAGCGATGATGATACAAAATGTAGATTTGCACGAAGAAAAGGAGAAGATATCTAATGAATACTGATGAGAAATGTTTTTATAGAGTTTAGTAAAGAAAGAATTTGAGATAAAATATGCCAGAAACTTAGCTGGAGTAGTTTATCTGACAGGATTTTTCAGCTTATACATATCTGTTATTAAAGATTGTCAAACCAGCAACAAGAATTGTGTTGAAACTTAGGTTTGCTTGTTAAAAAATAAACATATATATAAAAAGCAGTGAAGGTATGCACCTGCCTGTGCAGCTCCACACAGCTGCAGCGTAATGGTCTCTTCAATTTAAATATGCAGCTTTTAGAGATTGGAAAATCATCATTTCTGCAAAAATCACCCCAGGTGCTGTCACAGCGTCCACAAACTAAAACTTCAATTATCTGCCAATGAAGTTCCTCTGGGCAGCTTTGGTCCCACGTCATAGATTTATCATCATGTCCCTCATGTATTTATAGCTTTGGAGCCTGTTTATGGCCACAAATGGTCAAACTATTCAATAGTTTGCATAAGTCATGCAAATATGAACTGAATATGTGTGTATGTATCTGTTGCGCACACACAGAGTTTAAGTGTGTTACGTACTCAGGCTGTGGTTCTTATACATTTTCACCCCTGTCCCTCCACTGCCATCTGTCTGCTTCATAGGAAACACAATCCTGCTGTTACCCCTCTATTCCTGTGTAAGTATATAAGATGCTGCTATACAGCACAAGGGGGTTTGAGTGTGAAAACGCTTTCAGTGATACTAAGTACAGCGAAAACAGGTTGTACAAGTTGTGACAGGAGATAAAAGGGTTGCGTATATGCTCACACACACAGGAGGCTGTCTGCTGTAAATACAGTATTTGGGTCTTCTTTTATGAGCCCGTCTTCTAAAGCAGTGAGAAGCAATCAGGCATAAGGCTGCCGTGACTGATTGTCTCTTGTGTTGCTGTCCATGTTGTTCACTATGATGTGCATCCTTAAGCCTCAAACTGGCATCAAGGCAACAAAAGGCTCACTCACTATCTCACTGGCACACACACACACACACACACACACACAGGTACATTCACACATTCACACACACTGCTATTCGCACAAATGTATGCACAGGTTCTTTCACACACGCATACAAGTGATCATTATTTCAGTATTCACTGCATGTCAGTTTTAGATGTCAGTCCAACAAGTGGTGCCACGCAGCTGTTACTTATGTGTGTGTGTGTGTGTGTGTGTGTGTGTGTGAGACAGAGAGGTGGGAGGATGGGGAGGTGGAGAGAGACATCCTGCACAGAATCCCTGCTGTGCTGCTCCTCAGGTTCAACAATGTGGGTCACAGAGATGCACAAGTGTACAGATGCACACACACACACACACACACACACACATACACACACGCATTCAGGGACAAACCATTTTAAAAATAAAAATAACCAGAGTGAAAAACAGGGCAGGAACTGGTTTTAAAAAGTCTCACCTTAAATCTCTGTACGTTGGAAGCAGTGCTGCTGCTGCTGCTGCTGCTGCTGCTGCTGCTGCTGCTGCACAGTGACCACTGCCTCCTCAGATTCTCCGTCTTTAGGAGGATTTGCTCCTGCAGCGAACTCCCATTCTGTGGTTTTGTTGGGGTTTCAGCTCCGTTTCTTTTCTCTTTTTCCCCCCTTCTTGTCTCTTTCAAAGCAAAAAAACCGCCCCTCACTTCCGCCGCTCCGCCACTGAGAAGCCCTCGGCACTGAGTGTGAATAGAGAGAGATAGAGAGCTTGCCCACTGCCAGGCACCCAGCCTCCAGCCAGCCTAGTCTATATCTGTCTGCACTCTGCCGCTAGGTCGCTGAGCTAAATATGATGATCTTCAACAGCACTTCAAGGCTAATTAGTCAAGTGAAGGGATCCACAAGCTTGGTGAGGGAGCCCGCTCAGTGCAGTTGCCAGTGGATATGAGGAGAGAGGAGAGAGAGAGAGAGAGGAGAGAGAGAGAGGAGAGTGTGTGTGCATCTGTGTGCTTGTGTGTGAGAGAGAGGAAGAGGAGGAGAGGCAAAGAGGAGAAGGAAAAAACAGAGAGTGGGATGAGGGAATAAGAGAGCGAGAAAGCAGGAGCAGGAGACGGAGAGCAGAACAGAGCCAGCATGTGCACGAGAGGAGGGAGAAAGAGAGAGAAGGAGGGACTCTGTGTGTGTGTGTGTGTGTGTGTGTGTGTGTGTGTGTACGCGTGTGCATGTCTCATAGGCTGAAGCAACAATGTGGCTATAATGGTAGTCACTGTGCACTTTAGTACCCCAGGAAACCACTTTCATACTGGAAGGCATCATGTACTCTGTGAGAGCAGTTGCACGGGTGTGTGTGTGTGTGTGTGTGTGTGTGTGTGTGTGTGTGTGCATGTGTGAGTGTAATTATGGTAAAATGGAAAGCCAAAGCAGGAGGGGAAAAAAAAAACAGCACAATAATTTGACTGATGGGTTAATAATGGGTTAATGATGCATCGTCAGGTGGCAAAGTAGGATGCATCCCCCACGTGACCCTATGTAGGTCATGGGCCTTCAGGTGAAAGCTCACTAGCAGATTTTTGCATGTGTGTGCGCGCGCGTTGCATAATGGCCTGGGTTTGTCTTTAACTAATTGTTCCTCCCTCAGGATTAAAAGACAGTGTCCATTGTCCATTGTATTGTCTCACACAGTGTCTCGCACATGTATTATAATCATGCGAAGTTGGAATGAGGATTACGACTGCACTGTGGATGACCTGTAATGAGACTGATGAGAATGTTATCTGTTGTTTTGTTTAATTAATACGCCATTTCTTGGCCGGATGCAGCCATTTCCTGGAGTCTTGTCGTCCACCCCAGGAAGTTATTGCACCCCAGGTAACATTGCAATGTGGTGTTATTTATAAATTTATTTATTTGTCTGTTTTTCAAGTTGTATCATGTAGTAATGAAGTTGTTTTTCTACTATTTACTAGCTTTTTTTTTTTTTTTTAAAATCATCAGATCCTGACACAAGATTGGTATCAAGCTTCTCGTCGATCTCCACTCAAGAAAGCGAATAAGCAGTTTCCCAAAATGCTATTTATTTATTTACATTACCGGAAAATAAATCTTCTCTCCCATCTTGCCCCAAAATGTATTACAAATTAACTCACGGTATGATATCCCCATCCCTTTGAAATCTTGTTACAGTGGGACAATTATGGTAAAGTGTACTGTCAGACTATGCCATTAGAGAAATGAAATCTAAGGAGAAAAGGTGGATAAGAAAAGGTGTGTGGCGTCGTTCTTGCCAAGACAAATTTCCAAACACATCTCTATTGCTAACAGAAGACTTTCAAGCCAAATATGTAAGAAAACAACATAATAAAAACCGCCCACCCTCCTAGTGCACTCAAACAAATCACTCACAGCTGGAGAGGGACCACGGACCACTCACAGCAAAGTGTCTATTTATTTTTTGTTTTATGAACATGACGGATAAAATCACGTGGCATTACAAGAATGGTATAGTTCCCATGGAAACACGTTGCATTTATAGAGTGGAATATCAACCAAGGAAATGCACATACACTGAAATACACACACACACACTATCAAGAGCGCCAATGCAATGTAGATAAGACAAGTGGCACTTAAAAATGGCCTTGTCTGAATGACATCCACAAAAAAAAGAGGTTTCACAAACAAAATTGATGTAACTAGCATAATTCAATTCTGACTGAAGCCGCAAAAACTTTCGTTTGCAGCAGTTAAAGATGAAGAAAGTACAAAAGTCAATTAGCTCAAATACAAAAATTCTAATAAATTCTACAAAATAAATGAGTAGGTTTTTTAATCACGTAATCGCGAATAAAATTTGCATAGCAACAATATTTTCATGCAACAACAGCACCTGGTTGCTGCAAGGACATGGAAACAACTGCAGTATATTTCTGTGGCTATATTAATATCTGTCTTTCCCAGCCTCCCAAAGGACATCCACGTTATCCGCCCCATCACTTTAACTCATGCTCTGCGGGTGTACGGTTTTCTGTGGCATCTCTTCCATGACCGTTAATTCCTTTAGATATGCCTGTCTGCTCTTATAGACTGATGGTGTGTATGTGATAAAATAACTCACAGGTGGCGTCAGACATTATGAGAAAAGGGTGAGAAGAGTTGTCAAAGTCAAGAACAGAACAGGAAAGGTCAGACACCGTAGGACTCTGTAAATAGAGCAAGTACACAGCAGTGGGCGTGTGTAGCCTACAAACATTGAGACACACACTAGCGCGACAGACGTGCACGTACACACACACACACACATGCAGCACTGCTCTCGTCTCCTGACTCTTTTTTTACACACTCCTTAAAGCAGCATCCCGAGGTATTATATTGATGTTGGACAACCCTGTATCTCACGACCTACATCCAATGCAAAGGCAGTAAGATTTGTCTCCTGTACTGTATTTAGTGAGAGCTCTGATAGCTTCAAAGTAGGAGACCAGGGTTCATCTCTTTTCACATGCTAGAAGTAATTTTTATTATTATTATCATTTTCCCCGAACTAACCCTGATGAGTGACCCTAACGAGAAAGGGAGTATCATCAATACTTCTATATAAGAAATGGACCATGTGATTTCCTGTGTATGCAAAGGTAACAAATTGTAGCTCTGTTCACGCAACTCGTAAACGACTTCGTCCCACCACCAGAAACAGCTGGAATAGCCCGTACTCGTACAATAGCTCATGAATGATTTTGCCTTCTCCTCTCTATTAGCTAACTTTGCTAACAGCTCTTCAGAAAAGCTACATGAAAGCGATGCGGAACCCGACGTTGCCGTAGCGACATCAGAACACAAGTCATTGGCAGGACAGTCTGGAGACAAATGTGAAATTGAAGGGGTGAACACAGATGCTTCTCAGCTGCCCATGTGTAATCTGATCACCCAAAACGCATGTGAAAACCAAGCGTGAACAGAGTCTAAGAGTGTTTTTGAAGAGGGTTTTACTGTCTTTTATGTCTTGACTGCTTTGTTACCACTGAGCTGTTTGCAGCAGTGTAAAGTAACACTGTTTGTTTACTGCCCAGGGCCAAACAGCAGACAGATAAACTACACTGAACAGGAGATGTCAGTTGGACGTCTAAAAGAAACCTGAGTGAGTTAACCCAAACCATATTTTTTTTTCAGCTGCCATTAATACAATAGTTTCACTCTCGCTTTTTGTGACACCAGAGCAGCCGAGTGGTTGGACAGCCTGTCCGGCACCTCATCAACACAAGCTAATGGCTTTGTGTTGACTAATTTCCGCCACCGTTAATGGTTCCCTCAACATTTTCGCTCACAATAACTTGCTGAAAGACACATGCAACCTCACCGAGACCTCGGCGTACCTCACATTACAAACCACTGGTTCCCCGTTCTCTCTTTACACGCGTATTGTTTTCACACGAACGCAAACACACAGCCACGAATACTGCTCTTTTTACAGTACGCCACACACGCACATACAAGCTAACAAAGAGCAGTGTTCAGAAGGTGCTGGCACTTGTACGCATGAACACACAGGTACAAAGGCCCCTGCACGCAGCATTGTTAAAGAAAGGTTGCCATACCACGAAATGCCTTTCTCTACAAACATGCACACAAAAAGACAGAGAGACTTTTTATTATATTGTCAAGAGAAAGCCGTGCGATATGAGCCTGTGAGCTCCCGCTATCTGGCTGTTCATGTGAAGCCTCTCCCTTGTCTTGGGGAATCAGAAGTAGGCCGAGCCAGTGGATGTGCTAATTTCATATACTATCACTGTGGATCGCAGCCAAGGACATTCTTCCTTCAAATTGCCATGCCAGGGAATTTTCAGACATAAAGAATTAATCAGATTTGTAGCAAAATGGGATTATAAAGAAGATAGAGCACAGGTCAGCTAAACTGTAATTTATCTGGCTAAAATACTGACCATCTCTAAAGAGCTTGTTACTCTCGTGCTTCGGGGGTTCATACCCTACATTTGGGCGAATTAAAAAAGCAATTAATGGTGGGAAAATGAGGCTGAAGTATATTGTAGTTTAAATTAAATATGAGAAAGCTGTAATGAAATAATCATAAAAATAGTTCGGCCTAGTTTTATTTCATGGAGATATAGAGTAGTTGAATAGTGCCCTTGGTCTGCCCTTGTCACTCAAAAGTTTTTGTAAACATGAAATAATGAGGGAAAGTGTTAAATATATATGCTATCAAGTCAAGTTTTGGCCACAATGTAGAAAAATTAAGGCAACACATCAATCCATCTGGTTACAGATCGCTGTCTTGAACAGTGAACAAAATCCTGAGATGGTGTGCATTACAAAGTTGAAAATAAGTGCTCTAAATTATTTGACTACTATTTATGTTTCCTGGATCATTTCAATCAAAACAAATACCAAAAGTTGCTTGCTTACCAAGTTAAAAGACGTTACTGAAAAGTTTGGAGCTTCCTCTTTTGTAGTGAACAGCAGCAGCCAACATGGATTCACATTGTTTACACAGCACCCCTGTGAAAATGAAAAAAATATTTGTATTCAAAGAAGTCAGAACACATTTTTATACCACACCTGAAACATAATCCATGTCTCACTTGGTTATTCATATATATACTCCAAATAATCAGCCAGTGTATTTGATACACATGGTGGTTCCATTATTTAGTCAAACCCAATTAACAAAAATAATAGAAACACCTGCCAGTATATGATAATATTATATCAAGCCAAAACATAATCAGTCCTAACTCATTGTAGTTTTATTACACAGTCCTCTAAAGTGTTGTCTTTATTTCAGGGGCTTTGATTTTATTAATTATCTTTTTTCCAGGAATATAAATGGGAGGTGAACTTGTTGTGCTGAACGTTTTTGCCGCAGGAACTAATAATCATAACTGCAGAATGTCTGATTTAAAATGGACAGAATCCAATCACCAAGTAGACAAGAGAGCGACAGCATGACTGTATTATTAAAAAGGCAATTGTTTTATAGACAAGTCTTTTTTCTATTAAAAGGCAGGATGTGGAATCCAAAATGGACTGACAGGGAGGTTACATGAGGCACTCGTATGTTACAAAGAAATGTTTTAGATCATGAGTTACAGGTATGCTACATTTTATCCATAAGGTTAGATTTTTTGTAGTTATAAGAACGATCCTTGGTGCACAGATGTTTCATTGAATCCGAAATGTGTCTGATAAAATTACATCTCCTTTCGTACCTTCAAGAAACAGTCTGTGAGGTTTGGGTCCATTTATTCAGGTTATCTTCAGATTTCAGGTATTGCATCAGTTCAGATATTAAAATTTTATTGTCCAAAACAAAAAAAGGAATCTAAAATCAGGGTTTTTTGTAATCTGTTGTTGAAAACATATTAGTAAAACTGAGATGCCTGTGATCCATAAAATTTGGATGATTCTGATCCCAACAAAAGTCCAAATTCATGTTGGAGCTGAACAAAATTTTAACAAAATATTCCTTAAAACGTGCCTAAAAACATATAACACATCATATAGTATATATAAATGTATTCATGTTGTGCATGTAGGGAACTAGTACATCTTTCACTACTCTCACTACTGAGAAAATAGAAGATTTTGCCACCATAAAATAATCATCAGTCATCACTGTAGATTATATACATTACATTTTGAAAATATCCTCCATGCAATTTGTTGTTATTCAGATGAGAGTGTGAAAAGAAACTGATGTAATTGATGTTTATTGTGCTGTTTTCTGTGTCAAATGAAACTAAATAAGTGATGTAACCAGGAGCTTTTTTCCAGCGTGGAGGAGCTAAAGAGAAGAGTAAACATTGCACTGACTTACAGTATTTAGTCTGTCTTTAACAGTGGTTTCAGTGACCGGGTGGTGGCTCGTTCAATAAAAGCAGAAAGCATCTCAACCTGTTGCTTTTTGAGAGAAAGCTGTCGATGTGCTGTGCAGCCATTCAGAGCGACAATAACAGGAAACATGAGGCTGCCGCTGCTGTTGTGTGGAGGGTTGGCCTCACGGTAATGACTGGAGTCAGGTAACCACCGGACAGACCGACTCTATTCCTGCGCACAGACGGGCTTTTAGACGCGAGGGGAGGCGGCGACAGGCAGGACTTCTTTCACCTTTTTCCACCCGTGCTGTGACTTCTCTGTCTGAAGCAAACTTGAGTGAACTTCAAAAAGTTTTGACACGTTTGACGACGTGTCGTTCATGTAACGATCGTCTCATTTTGGAAACCGCTCCAGCGCGCAACGGTTCTCAGGTGTTCAACCACACTCAGGCGTTTGTGTCGTATTTTGCTCGTCCTGCCGCATAATTCATTGAGTTGAAAGGAGGATTGCTCATTTTTTCCGCCTTTCCCCCCCCCTCCGCTTTCCCCTCCACTTGGTTTAATTTTCACTTCCTCACTTTATTGGACTTACAACATCAAGCGGCCAAGTTTGGACAGGTAAGCGCATTTTGGCACATTCCGGGCCAACGTTTTCTGCATAAATTTGAACATAAGTTTCGGTGTACGTGGTGGGTTGACACCTTTTGAGTCTGGGCCAGCACTTGGAAATGTGCCCAGTTAGAGTTGGACAGCCCCAGCAGCTGTTGACTTGTCTGACCTCTGTTAAGCATTGCAGACTAATGAGTTATATATTTATTGAAGCCATATTTAAGTAACTTTTGCCTGCTTAAAAGTAACTTTTGTCCTTTTCTGACACTCTTTGGACCCCAGACTCTGTGTGTACACAAGAAAGAAAATGTACACACAGTGAGTAACTACCCAGTCAGTTAGTTTTTATTGAAGATATTCAATAATTTGTGTACATTGCCCTGAGTGTCTAAGCTTTCTTTCAGAGTACAGCACGAGAATAGCCGTATCTCTTTTCTGCAAGGGTTTTCTGTCAGTGGGTTTTCTGTCAGTAATTCAGTCAAAAAGCCTGGAGTCTGCTTTGCATTTACAGCAGTTTGGTGATGCTGTGGTTTGAGATACTGGCCCTAATCTGTTTGTAGCTACTGTTGCAGCTGCATCTCTCCTCCAACACACACCCCACACACAAACATAAACATGCATTGTGCACATCGAGGTTTCAGGTTATGCATATTACATTAACCACACATTTGTTTCTGAATCTCATATATGACTCATCAACTATGGCTGTGCTTTATTATTTTTAGTCACAGTCATGCTTGATCTGTGTTCGAGTTTGATGTAAAACAACCAGTTCCTAACTTGCACCCTTTCAAACAAACGCTACTTAGCATGCAGCTGAGCACGCTTATTTACAAGCAGGGATCCCAGCAGGATCTCCTGACGTGGCTCATCTTCTGTCAGGATGAAGAACTGAGGGCCTTGAGGCCATACCCAGCGGGTGTTAACTCACCTCTGGCTTAATTTGGCTCTCAGAAAAGAGTTACTTTCTTGAAGGTCTGCTAACAAGCATGCGTACGTCTCAGGTTTCAAAGAGAAGTTGCACTTAAAAGATCTTTGACGGGGATTTATAGAAATGTAAGGATCACAGCAGAGAAAAGAGGCCAGCTGATTACAGATCAGCACTGCTGTTTTATGGCACAATAAAAAGGAGTCTTAATTTAGACAATTCCTGTGCTGGGAAATTGTAAATTCTGCCTTTGTCACCTTCGTGCAGGTCCTCCTGTACTCTACCCAAAGAAGTATAACACTTAACCAAACTGCCATGACTGACATGTCGTAGATTAACTGTGTTACCAGAATTAATTTTGACAGTTTTATCATAACTTTGCAAAAGATTTAATATAAGAGTTCAGTGCTCGTACACGACTACTTTTGTCATTCTGTTACAGAGGAATTAGATTTAGACTAAAATGTCAAGCAAGACCAAGTCTCCCTGTCATTTTCTGACATTTTCATCTGTTTGACTCCAATCTGAGTTATTCCTGTGCACTTTTTTTGTCTAAATTACTCATTAAGCCTTTGATGTGCTGTTCGATTAGTCAGACTGCACATCTGTCTGCTCCAGCCTTTTATCTTTAAACTATTTCACACTATGTGACAAATATGAAGCATGCATGAGGTGTTTTTTAAATTCAGTTTTTGTGGCATTTTGGTTATCACTAAAGTCTCTGTTGCTTTGTGCAAAAAAAAAAATCCAATGCAAAATATTCTATGGTGGCTTGTTTATTCGTGTTCAGCTGAAAAGTTTTGTCTTTGATGCATGAACAACATTGCACGGAGTCCAGGTCGATGAGCGCATCACTTGCAGAACAATTTAGTTTTGATATGAATCTGCAGAAATCTGCCCAAATGTACAAAGAGGAAGAGAGCGATGGGGGTAGAGTGGGCGAGATAGCAGTTAAAGACAGATAAAAAGGCAGGAGAAACTGTGTGGTCGTCAGCACCACCAATCAGCAAGAGTTTTATCTTTTCACATCGTGTTGAAAAGAGCAGGGGAGAGTCAGACTGTGACAAGGCAGAGGGAGATTAAAAAACAGAAAGATAAAGGGGAGGAGACAAAAGAGCAGCTGGGAGTGATGAAATCCACCACTTCTGTGCTCAGCAAACTGGGAAATTCTTTACTCTCACAGTGCCTCCAGCATCTCTTTGTCTGTCTGTCCATCCTGACTTTAAATGATATTGGATTTACACATCTCTGTGGTCTTTGTTGTAGCATTGTAACTAGAAACCAGCTCCCCTGTGATTGTTGGTACATTTTCATATTTCAGCGAAGCTGTTTAATGGATTGAACTTTTCAATCCATTTAAAGTATGTGCTGTGTGACATTGCCTGGTTAATAATGGCCCCTGCACATTGCGTTATAGTTCCACTTTGCAACTGGTGTCTTTATGTAATGTGTTGCCACTGGTCTATCTGTGTCTGCGTGCAGGGAGCACAGATGTACGTTGCTTCAGGTTATTATTAGGGCTTAAACAGAAGATTAGACTGAGATGGCGGAGTGTGCACAAAGATGGTTCACCAGGAAACTGTCCAGTCCCCAAGGAAACATCTTTGACACATAGTCATGGTTCAGTGTGTCATTGCAAACTGAAACTGAAATATTCTGCAACTCTGTTAAGGATATTTCAACTGTGACTTTCACGTACTGCTTTTTAGGAGTGCCTACGTACATTCGGCTGCATTTGCAATTGTTCACTAATTAAGTGGCGCTTTTCCAAAAAATCTGGAAACCCGGAGAGGGACAGACCCTCAGCAAAGACATCTTGACTTTTAGTCCCTTGTGTGAGTCATACTTCAAGCAATATCCTTTCCATAATGTAATTCAATAGCCTCTTTTATTACATCCTCCATGCTTGGTACATTTGCACATTTTTAAAACTTGGCACCCCCAGTTTGCTACACAGGTCTACTGATTTAAAAAAAAAAAAAAAAAAAATTGAAAATGTCCAAATATCCCTGAAGATACTACTCAGGATGCTTTCTCAGATTTGTTTCAGATCTTTTTTATATCTACATCTTGTTAAAACATTTACTCATTATATCAGGTTTTCTGCAGACAAGCTACTATCCTCTGATCTTGATCAAAATGTAATCTATTTCTCCTCAGGTAATACCCCATCTCTTCCAAAAAATAATTTCAAGATCTATTTGTGAGTTTTTCCCAATGTTGCTAACAAACAAACCAACACCCATCCCAAAACACAACCTCTTTGGTGGAGGTAAGGAAAAAAAAGGGTGGAGTGCCCCTTTAAGCAACTCACAGTATTGCAGTAGGTGTAACCATAATGCATTATTTTTTCATATTGGGAAATCTTAAAATAGCATCATATGCTAAATTGCTCACCAGTGAGCTCACCTGACTCCCAGCATGTAGCAGCATTGCATTATGTCACCATGTCAGTTTAGACATGCCTGAGATGCCAGCCACGCCCCAGTGTTCAGCTGTGAACTGTAGTATGATTTTCATCCTTTTGTCTCTGTGTGTCTCATTCGGGCACATAAGGCAGTTTTTCTTTAAAGTGTTCTGCCCGTGTGTTTGTGTGTGGTATTCCTTTCATTTGCAATAATCTGTTGACTTAAAGCCCCAGAAATCCTGGCTGACAGTTGGTGAAAGGAGGAGGAGGATAAAAAAAAGCACATTTACTATCTTCAGTTGACTCTGTCTGTGTTGTACATCATATCCTTGCCCTTCTTTTGTCACCCCCAACAATGTGCTAATCAAGCAGACAAGGATTAGACAGTTAAGTAATGTGTTTTGGTTGTGGAGGTAATGGTCTGACAAAATGACTTCAAGAGAGATTTAAGCCCTTTGAGTAGATAATGTTTTAGTTTCTCAGCTTCTCTGCATTCACGGATATATTTCTCATGCATTCCTTTTTAAATTCTGGTCTAAGAGATTTCATTAAGCTTTTCCTTAGTGGTGTTTACATATTATATGTGAAAAGTAGGAGGAAACTTGATTAAAAGAATTATACCCTATGTATTATACAAAACTAATGTTGAAAATACCACCATAGTATAGTGTGGCTTCTGAATGATTCATCAACAGCAAACTAATCTGAAACTTCTGCTAATCTATTAATCATTTAAGCAAATTTTCAAGGAAAAATGCAAAACATCCTCTGATTCCTGCTCCCCACATGTGAGGATTTGCTGCTTTCATGTGGTAGCAAGCTGAGAAACCAAACAAGCAGTTGATGACATACCCTAGCTTTTTGGAAATTGTGAAGTGTATTATTCATAATTTTCTGACATTTAACAGACCAAATGATTAATCAAAAAACTGAAAAAAATAATAATGAGGTAATCAAAGATAAAGAAGGTATTCATGAGCTGCACCTCTGATCCAGACGTCAGGATGGTTTGGTGTTTCTGTTTCTGTGCAAATGAAACAAAGGAGGCAGCATTAATAATGCAACCTCAGGACGTCAAACACAAACAAATACACATGGTTGTGGTTACTAGGTTACAGTGTCGGGTTGGGCATCAAGCACAGCACAGAAGACTCCAGCTGCTGCACTGTGTATGCAGCAGTTACCATGAAAGATGCATCTTTCACTGCAGTGTAGGTATGTATTGGAAATGCTGTCATGTGTGCAGGTTAACAATGGGATATTCACAACATTGACTGAACACAACAACACATTATTGAATACAGACAAAGACATTTTTTTGCTGTGTCTGTATCTTTGCGGTGGAAGAAACTGTCCTCGCAATGTAGCGATGCCAACAAGCTGTCTAATGTTACACATCCTTCCAAAGCTGCAGCTAATGTGTGATGTTGTTTTTTCTAGGCAATTATGTGGTAAAAAAAAAATTGTCTTATCACTGCCAACTAATTTGGAAGAACCTCACCTGTTTGCACAAAATGTCAATGACAGATCTACATCCCACACTGAAATGAAAATGATTCACCAAGATTACTTAGTTTGTGGGGTTTCGGTGGCGGTGCATGTGTCCTGTGTCGGTGCAGAAAAGCATGTTGCAAAAACAGTGCGATCATTGTTTCTCCATCATCAGAGGAGGCTTACAGTTAATTTCATTCACTGCTTACAGGCATGCATTTGGTCTGGCACTCGGTTAAACAAAGTCTCCCTTCCTTCCACCGTCTTACCACTGAAGATCTGTCACAGCAAGGTGCTGCTCTGTGAGGTCTGACTGTCTAATTAATGTATTTGTCCATCACACATTGAGCAGCAGTTGTCTGTATGTGTCTATTGCAAGATCTCTCAGAGGACTTTGCAGTGAACTCTATGGTGGTTTAAGATGCTATAATCCATTTTCTCTGTCTTTTTTATTCAAATTAAGCATTCTTGAGTGGTACAAGAAATGTGTGCATCATGCCTACAGTTATCTTTAGGCAAGCTGAGATGTTTGCATTCTTCCTCTTATTTTGTTTGATTTCCATTAGTCAGAGCCACAGGATTCATTCTGTAGCTTTGCAAACGTCCCTCTGACCTTTTTCAGTCGTGAGTCAAATTCTTTGCCTGCCCAGGTCAAGAGTGTATCTTCTCCTGAGTTTTTATTACCTCGATGTGTTGACTAACACCTGAAGAAGACAATATGTTGCCGTAGAGAGAGTAGGCATTCAGTGCAGCCTGTTGACCTTTGAACTTTGACCAAGGCACAACCATCAGTCCTCATTCTAATAGTTTGAGAGGTTCAGTTGTTCTAAAGGGGATCAACAGCTCACTGATATATGGTGGAATTGTGTGATATTGGAAAAGTAAGAAGGATTTTGAAGTCACACCAAGAAGTCTTGGAATTTTGCACTAATTGTAGACACGACATAGCATCTTGGGTTAAACGAGAATAAAGTACAGGACATAAAACAGTGGTGGATTTTGGATGGATGAGACGATGTTTCCTAGGTGAAGAATCTCATGGCATGCATTTCTGAAAGTTTAACTGGAAATCGAAAATGAATGATGTGCAGACAAATAACCCACGAGCTACTGAAAACTGTCACAGAACTCATTCAATGCAAAGACCAGGACTTAATTCACCTGCAGGAAGTTGTGAGGCATCCTATCATTGTCTCGTTAAGCTATTCGACAGTTTAGAAAATTGACCACACATCACAAATATAAGCTGAACGTCCTCAGCATAGCAACGATATGAAACGGGTCATGAAAGAAGCACATGAAGAGAAATAAAAGTGGTACCAGAACAGATCCTTGTGGAGCACCATATGTCAGCGAACAAAAGATTTTAAATAGGAAGATAAATATTGAAAAGCTGTGCCTGATTTCCTAACACACTTGTTCAGACATCTAGTAAAATGTTGCAGCCTGTGGTAAAAAGAGTAACATTTAAATCCAGTCAAATGAGACTGGGTCCGATCATTTTTCCTTTTAGATTTTGGTTGTTTGCAATTAACATTTCTTACATTTAAGTTAAAAGGGATTTGGTGTGAATTTGTGTTTGTAACCTTGGAGAGTGTGAACAGCTGTGGGTTGAAGGATCACAGCACTGTCATTAATTTCTTTAATGAACTGCAGGAAGGTTGTTTGTTTGTCCAGGATGATAATAAGAAAGGAGGGAAGTTAAACATTACGCTGCATGACCAGACATTTACAAGGTGACTGGACAGTGGACACCCTCGCAGAATAGATTTAAACAAACGCTGTAGTTTGACATTGCAAAGTCAGCTGGGGGTGAATGAGTTGAATATTAAAATATCTTCTAAACAAGAATTTTAGTTGTAAATCTTGTAAGTTGAGCTGTTTTTACACTACCTACAGACCTACTGTAATGTTGTACCCTCTCGTCCCGATGTTGTTTGAATATGATTGACACTGCAGTGTGTTATGTGAGAATATGTGTGTAATTGTGACAGAGCTACGAGGCCCAGCGGCGTAGCGGCCTAAAGGCTTTTGACTCTATGACAATAGCGAAAATGAACCGAGACCGGATTACACTAGTCCTGCATTCCTCTCCAAACCTGTTTGACTCACATACACATGCAGTCCTGTTTGCATGACTTCAGAGGACATTACATTCTCTTACATTCATTTCCTAGAGATTTACTTTAACCTTTACCTTAACCACTTCTTCCATTACCTATCATTAACCTAAACCAAACCTTTACCCTCTCTTATTTCATGTCTTCACCTTAAAATTTTATGATGAGGACTTGTTCTTTGTCCCCATGAAGAAAACAAGCCCCCGTAATGTAACAGATTTAGGTCCCCACACTAGAGTAATACCCGCCCACACTAATCCAGCACACACACAGACGAATCACTGAGACAAGCCAATACATGTCTCACACACTCGTTCTTGAAGTGTAAAGAGAACACTCACTGACAAGAAGACTGTGTGCATGCGTGTACGTGGAGAAACAGAAAATTCATTTGTAGAAAATCCAAGAAGAGCCTGAATTTATGAACAAATATCACCAGGAATGAGATTGACTGTGTGTTATCAGTTCTGCTGTCCAACACTATTTGTTCTCTCTTGTAAATGAATGAAGTCTAGAGCCAATCTGCATCAACGATACTGCCAAATGAGACATTTTTAAGATCGATTTTTAATCCAGATTTTGTTCACAGCCTTTATTTGTTGCATTCTGTTGTACTGTGGAAGTGCCACCTGTCAAAACCTGCTTTCTATTAACACTGTCGAGCATCTTCCCAATGTGAAGAGTGGTGAGTAATTAAACTGCAGAGCAGAACAAATGAATAACCTGCAGCTACCAGTTTGAATGAAGATCCGCCCTGACGGCATGCGTCAGTAAACCAAGGCACAGTCACTTTCGGTTAAAAGAAGGTCACTTTGCTTTTATATCGATGGCATTAAAAGTGCAGCTGCTGGTTCATGTTTTAACTTCCTTGAACATCTTTTTTTATCCTCAAAAGGACCAACTGAGCTCTCCTTGTTACATCAGCCCCACAGTGATGCTGATCTCCTGTTCTTATGCATACTTACTAAAATCAACCAAAACAGAGGCCACTACATTTTCCAAACAACTACATTTAAAAAAAAATGGGACATACATTGTTGACTATTTTAGTTTGATTCATTAATTAAATGCAAATGCACTATTGCTGAGTTATCAAAATTGTGGTGATTTTCTGAATCACATTCACAACAACAAAAATATTACAGTACACTGTCTAAAGTATCTCACCAGTTTTTAAGGTTTGTCTATTTAAAGGTAAAGTATGTAGTATAGTATTTACTAGACAGAGACATGGTATCAACAGATGTTTTGATTGTGAAAACCCAAATCCTTTCTGTTAGGAGAAATGTGATGTCAGGTTTTAACTGCAGGTGCACTGCTGTGGTTATCAAGACTGTCGCACTTCAATTACTGTGAAACCTGTGGTCATGTGACTGCACATGGAGAAAAAGAGCATGGAGACAGACACACTGTAAGATCTGTGCTGGTACAGGGTTTGTGTCACAGCCTCAAGTGTCTTGTCAGGACTTGCCGGAGCAGGTGTCTCAAACCCTGTCCCCCCTTTACACCATACTTCTCTATTTCGTTAGTTAGCTCATTTTAACCTCTTTGTTTCCTCGCAGGATTTTCCATTTAGTCTTATCTCTCTTTTAATTCATTTATTTAATTCTGTCCTCACGTTGTTTGTGTGCTCCTTGTTAGCTGTGAGGCAGACGATGCAGGTTAAGAGGACAGTGCAGGTAGAAACTTCTAGAGACATTTCTATATACAGTATATGCCTGGAATAACAGTGGCATTGTGTATACAACTGTAAATGGCTACAATTGCTGTAATGACATTTAGTTAGTGGCTCAGGCAAACTTCACCCTCAGTCTGTATTTCCCATGAAGCTTCAGCCTGCCTGTAATCTTCACTCATGTGCAGAGTGTACACTGCACACTTTGTGCATACCACCTCGGGGTTAAAAACCGGCGTTTCCCTTCTTATCGTGAACGGTAATACGTGCCTCAACTGTCTGCGCACAGTGCTTTAAGAGATAAAGCTGTCGATAGGAGGAATTTGTGAAGACCAAAACACAGCGATTAACTGTCCCACGGTGTGAGGGCAACAGTTGAAAACGTATTGTCTCCTGTTCTAAAGTCATGCAAGGTCAGGGCAGAGTCTACATGTAAACAAAAGACTGGGCAGTAAACCAACAATTAGCCGGTGATTTCATGTTTGGTTCTGTGCAAACATTCTCCAAATGTTTTCAAGGGGTTTCACCGAGGCCACGGCAAAACGGTGGAGATCTTCATTTAAATGAATAAGGAACTGCATAGTGATACTGTAAAAACTATAAAAGCAAATAGTGTTGAACTGTTGTGCGTTATATGAAACTAAACTAATTATATGTGTATGAATGAAGGGTGTTGCTCAATTGTGAATGCACCTTACCCTGAATCTTGATTTTTAGTAGTTGGAGTCCATGTGGCAATGGCAGACCTCTCCACTAACAACCACAACTACTATGTAGGCAGGTAATTCCTATTCCACATGTAAATATTTAAGTGACTAAAAATGGCCACCAATAATGACAAGAAAAATCTGTGGAAATGTATTTTACACTCCTGAATTTTGAATATTGCATTCAACACACAAAACTGTTCCTCTTTAAACCCTCACCCAGGAAAACACATCCACTAAAGTATTTGCATGTAAACAGACAAACCAGCGAATCACATATTTTCCTTGTTAATATGAGGCGTGAAGAGATACCGTATGTGTGATCCTGCAGCCTAAATACAAAAATGAAAATATTACTTTGGTTATGTAACAGATCTTTTGAATTATCTGTGTGTACAAGAGGAAGTCCTGGTAACAGAGAGTGATTTTACATCAATCCAGTTAATGTGATATTTTAAACAATTTATAAATAAAAACCCTTGATATAACCTGTGTAAATATAATGAATAGATTTATATTCTAGCAAAAAATTCCTTGTTAGTTTATATGCACTGTAAGATTATGAGAGTTTACTGCATTCAAACCATCAGAGCAACTTTTAGAGCGACAATACTGAACACAGAGCCATTGAGCTTCTGAAACTGAAGTGCTTTGCATACAGTTAAACCAACGCAACAATCCGACTTCTTCACATTTGGATTAAATAGATAATCCTGCATGTTAATCATATCGAGTGCGCCAAGATGACTCATCCAAGCCGCATAACGCGTTATTCTTCATCTTCACCATGCATATGTATGTTCCGGGTGACCGTGTTAATCTCTGCAGCCCTCTGCTGATTTGATGAGTGGATGACAAGGTTTTTACAAAAGCTTCACCATGCTGTCGCTTTTGATCTGTTGCTCAGCTTAATGGCCACGGAGCTGATTTTCTTTCCCCAAATCCTTCCAGACTGAATATTTTAAATGTCTGCGGCAGATGGTGAGTTTGACATGGCTAGTTATCAGGAGCTTGCCCATATTGGAAACCACTCAGAGGGCAGTATCAAGCAGTATGTAGCCATATACAGTATTTAGACTTATTTCAACCATCTGTGTGTTTGGCTGAAGACACGATGGCTGCAGAAAGTGTGGTTTGACAGAATACTTTATGTCAGGAGGCACAGTTAGACAAACCTGGTTGATTATGGTGGTAGATGCAAGATGACATTATGTCCAGTTGTAGCCTCAATGTTCTTAAGTAGTAATTACTGCATACTGTGAGCTGTATGTGACAGGAGACAAGATAAACACCTCAGTCACTGTCAGTCACTGCAGCTTCATTATTGTTTTTGCCCTGAAGCACTAATGTGAGAGGACAATCTGCAAAACTGACCAATTATCAGTTATCAAACTTCATGTATTTTTATCATAGGCTGTATATAGAAGAGATGAAGCTAACGTGACATCACCCATTGGTTTGTGGATGTTTTGAAGCCATGACATCTGCATTTGAATGTTGCCATGTTGCTTGTTTGGAGCCAGACGTGACCATATTTGGACATGAAGGGAGGAGTGAAGACAGGTCTGACCCTTGAACCCAAGTACACTGCCTAATGTGTATGAGAGTCAAGTTTTGAGCTGCTCTCATTGGAGACCAGACTTTTCAATCAAACTAACCACACCCCCAAATGTTCCTCTTTTTGAAACCTAATATCTACTTAATGATAATTTTTCAGATGGACCACCAGATCACTAAAAGGAACAGTTGACTTTAGCTGGTGACATCTTCGACATTTTTTGATTAAAGTCATTCAAATGGAGCCAGAGCTTTTTGGAGCCAGCATCTAGTGGCTGTCAGGAGTATTGCACTTGACCTTGTTTGTAAGACCCAGCTACTTCCTCCATTTCTAAACACAGTCCACGATTTTTGCCCTTGCTCCCCTTGGTTAAGTACAGATGTAATACAGATGGATCCGTGCAGAGCTCAGATGGAGTGCTGTGGGTGTGTATTTTGTGTATAAGTGTTCCTGCAGTAGGACACTGTGGGCAGAGCCCGGCGAAGCCTAAGACCAGCCTACCTCCTGCTGAACAGAGACTCTATTGTGTGCGTGTGTGCATGTGCACGCGTGTGTGTAGTACCTGACAGAACACCATTGATCCCCCCTCAATCCTATTCTATGGTTGTATAACTTAAGAGACAAAATGAGAGCAGAGAGAATTTGCTCCTTTGAGGTCCTATTGTTTCATCACTGTCTCTTCTCAACACTGTTTAGTCAGATTGTCAGTGCATTAAACTTGGTTTAGTCTAACCACTGAACACTGGGACCTGTTGGAAGATTTCTTTTGATATTCCACTGAAGTGATGCCTTTGATGCTCTCGAGCGCTCGTGCTCCCGTGTGATCATTTGTGCGAGCTTACCGTATCTGCAGAGTTTATATACTGATAAATATGAGATTGGGAGGTTGATGACTTCCTCTGTGCTTTTAAGTGCACGCATGATTTGAGCCTGGGTGTTACTCACATGTTAGGCTGCAGTGCATCTGTCATGCCGGTGATAAATGACTTGGAGGAAGTCTGTGATGTATGTTGTTGATTTTGATAATCCCCAACATGCTGCAAAGTCTACTACACTGTTAGCTCTGTGACGTAGAAGGCACACACACATTGCACATTAACCATCTAATACAGACACACACAGGCTCACACACACACACACACACTCAGCAGTGGAATGCAGTGTTTTCATTCCCCCGACCCAGGCTGCCAATCAAAGGAATTTGGCCGTGTGCTGTTGCAGCAGCATCATCCAAGCTACACAAATTCCACCCATACCACCCACCCATGTACAGTACATACACACACACACACAAACACACCCTCCCACTGTGTGTCAGATTTATTTCTATCTAGATACGCAGGATATCCATCTCCAATAATGCAATTTCTGCAGCAGAGTCTGTAAAGCAACTGAAAATCAATAGCTGATGAAAAAGCACTTTACAACAATTCGCTCTGTCCGTCCCTCAAGCTGGAGAGTGATTGCCTCTTTGATTGCCCCGTCTGTGATTGAAGTTCAATCTGGGAATTTGTTTTACAGTTAGTTTGCTGGCTGTTTAAGTCGGGCTCTTCCTGAGTGATGGCTGATGACGGCAGCAGAGGATGCACAAGTTCAGGGATCACGGTCAATGCGATTGCATGGTCTGTGGCTAATCGTCTGGAGGACGATGTTTGTGCTCTTCCTGTTCCCAAACACATGGATGGAAGGATACTGTCAACTTGCAGTGGCCTTGGAATATTTTCTCTCTGTCTCTCCACGTTTCACAGACCAGAAGATATGAAACTATCCAGACTGAACTTTAAAATCCTTTAGTCTCAGTCTCAGTAGCATTGCATTTGTTTAAACCCTCTACTTCTCCGCTCCTATCTTCTTACACTCTGTTTAGTTGTGGGGTTTAAATGCTAAACTCAAGCAGTCCACTGCAGAAGCCTAAACAGAACTGCAGCATTGTTGAACAGAGGCGGGAATAATGGGATGTGCAGAAGCAACAGTGTAAATGGGCCTCAAGCAGATAAACTGCACTTCAAAGCAAAGTCGTTTCCAGTGTAGCATCACTAATACAGGTATTCTGAATTAATAAAACTATTCATGTTAATACTCAGATGTTCTTACAATATGTAATCGAGGGCTCAAAAACTGATATTACAACCCCTACCTGCTGCCTACTCTCTCCTCAGTCTGTGTGTGTGTGTGTGTGGGATAATCTCTCGCCTCCATCCCCGCATCTCGCCAAGAAATGAAGCAGAAACTTCAAAGTGTAGAAAAGCGGGGTGGATAGTGGTCTAACAGCAGAGTAATTGCATCATCATACAACAACAAAATGTCACTGGTTGGCCTTTTAATGACTCCCTTCACCGCTCCTCCAGCCTTCAGTGTACCTGAAGCTATTTTAGCAGCTTGGTGTGTGTTCAGTAACCAGCACTTACAGAATCAGCTGGTCTTTGCTATTTAATCACTCTACATGTTTCCTGACATGAAAAAGCATCTTTGTTTTTACCCAAAGTGATGATGACACACATTTTTTCTTCTGTCCTTGATTGTTTTTCTGTTATATTTAGAGTATAGCGACAGGCCTGTTGAAGTCAGATGTTCATCAGAGAGGTTTTGTCAATAATTCATCCGGTTTAGCGATGCCTGGACTGAACGGTGCCCTGTGTCACTGTCTTCTTAGAGTCCCATGACCGAAAGTTCAGTTTTCATGCTCCACTGCAGCCGGTGTCCGTCCCTGTGAAGCCACAGTCAATGACCTTGTACTCCTACCTGTCTAGTAAAATCTGCTCACGTATTCATGCTTTAGTCAAGTATTATGTCTGAATAAGCAAGTTCAAGATACTGAAAACTTCCCTTTAAATCCCTGAAAGCTGCGCATAGACAAAGCTTATCTGCTGTACAACTCGTGGAGCGACTGACATTATATTCTGTGTGCCAGCTAACACAAACCAACAAGGAGGCATTGTGGTATGTATCAGCTCACAGTGATTGTGCCGATTGCCTCTCCCACACTCTTTTGAGTCTTTTTAAGAAAAGAAAATGACATGCTAATGCTTTGGCTTTTGTGGTATTTGCAGACTGAAAATAACGTACGCGCTGTGATTTGAATTCCATTGAACACCAAAATAGTTTGTGCAAAACTTGCTCTGGTGTTTTGATTAAAAGACACTGTTGATTGTTGCTTTGTAGAAATTGCAACACTACTTAAGCTTCCCATTTTCCACTCTTATACACAATCAATGCACCTCACTGTAAATGTGTGTGCATTGGAGAAAGGGCACCAAACTGTGAGCTGAAATACTGAATGATTCTTATAGTTTTCATTCCAGACACCCTACTGTTCGCCCATCTGTTCCCACACTGCTAATGTCACTGCACCAGCACTCAGCATATAGACTTCATGACACCCCACTAGGCAAATATACATTGTTATATAAACATGCACACATACGCTAAAGGCAAATATACACTACATTCTTCTGCACCAGGGCAGGAGGAATGTTTGCAAAGTAACCCTGCTGACAGTTTGCTGCAAGCCTGAATGACTGAGAGGCAGCTGGACCTGGTAGAAAGTCACTGCTAACAACTGCTTTCAAGTTATCTTCCTAGCATGTTTTCATAATTAAAATTAGACTTTTAATAATTTTGTCAATAATGAGTTAGACAATCAACAGAAAATAAATGGGTCCCTATTTATATGAAGTTATTTTTCTATTAAAAGTTGAGAGATGCTTTTTTTGTCTTATGGAATTGTTAATTATTATATCGTGGTGTTTTGAATTAATAAAATTATCCAGAAGAATTAACATCAGTTTCCTAGACCATTAAATTTATGTGATATAAAACACTATAAAACTGTAAATTGTTATGATTGGAAGCTGATTTTGTTATTCCTTGATGGAGGACATGGGGTTTTTTTCACCTGTAACATTGCGACATGTCACATTCGGGGGTGGGGGGTGGGGAGGATACAGGTGTTAATATCAAACTTAATAATGGCTGTATTCCATTTAGCTGCTTGAGTTTCACTGCCATTTGGGTCACACTGCCATGGGTTCGTGGACCACTTGAGAGGCATTGTTAGTGATTATTAAAAACCCCTGTGCTTTTCCTACTGTGACAAGTCAACATGCCTGCAGTACAAAAGGCCTGTTGCATAATCAATAATCATCGCTGCAGCACTAACACACAATGTACTTTTCTCTTCCGTGTAGACTGCCTTTCTGCTGTGCTCCTCTCTTTTGCCTTTGACCATTGTGCCTTCAGTCCATTGTGTGACTCAGTGTGAATAGGGAGGGTGAACCAGAGATGCACTGGGAGATGTAAAGTGGTAGAGACTGTGTGTGCAGGGGTGGGTCAGACCGTTGAGGTCAGGCAGCCGACAACACGACGAACCAACCGGCCAGCATTGTGCAGAACAGAGGGAGAAAAAAAAGCCTGTTTGATTGGACGTGATCGGGCTGCCGTGTAACAGGTGCTACCAGTGCGCCGCTATCTGTGATTAAACACTGTAGCATGTGAGCTGTATTCATGACCATGTGCCTTATCGGATTTTACCTCCTGCTGTCTGATTATGAGATGTATTGGATGTAGTGTGAATTAAAAGAGGCAAGGGTGCTGTGCAGCTTTTGTCGAGTCCCGCAGCACATTTGTGCACTGCTGTGCTTTCTGAGGTACCACAAGATGATTGTGGGAGTTGTGTGAAAATTCACAGTTAAGGTGCAAAGATTCATGGTTAAATTAACTAATTTCACATTAACAAACCTTCTAATTGGTTTTGCAACGTGGACACTGCCAAATAAAGAACAGACAGTTTAAAAGGAAACTTGAATGATTTATGACATCGGCCATATTGTCATCTGGATTTTCCCTTTGACACCAATTGCATGCTTACCCGTCTTGGAAGATGGATCCTTCCTCTGTCTCTTCCCCTTTTTGCCCAATTAAAGAAGTTTTTGGAGTTTTCCTTTATTGCAAACAAGAGTCTAAAGTCAGAGGGTGTGATGTTGTGAACTGCACAGTATTTTCACTTGGGGATCTGTTAAGAAAATTACTCTACACCAGTGGTTTCCAATCCTACAATTCCCACTTCTAAACACTGGATATTTTCCCCTCTTTGGGCACCTGACAGTCCTTTAAATTAAACTATCAAGATCACACAATGAGTCTTTGGTTTTCAAATCGATTAATAGTGATCTTGAATCTCATGTGTAACAGAAAAGACTTCACTAATAATTCTTTTGTTCTCCAAAATCTCAGTTTCCTGTTGTAAGATTTGCTTTTATTTTCAAGTCACGGGTCATTGTGGACACTAGGAGATTTAAATCCCAAACTTTCAGCTTTGTTTCTTGTCACATCGTTCCCCTTCTCATCTTCTTTCCAACCATCTTGACTTTCTCTGTCGTCTTAACTTTTTGACTTTGTCAGCCTTCCCTTCCCTACCCTTCTGTATCATGTCTAATTATCGAAGTCAGTGTGTGTCTATGGGGAGCTCCTCAATACCTCCTCATCAAAGCCTGTGTTTGTGTTTGCTTGTTTATCTCTGGCTGCTATTCTAGGCGCTCTCCTGGAGCCCTGATGAGACACAAGCCTCCACTCCCTACGGAGGCTCATACTGTAAGCTGTCACTGCACCTACAGTCATTCACAACCCTGCCACAATAAGATTTTGTCTCTTTATACCCCTGTTGCTCTTGAAGGGTGCATTCTCTCTTGTGTTTCAATCTCTCTCCA
>OOFC01021849.1:4199-19165 GCA_900323345.1 Pseudochromis fuscus
ACACACATGTGCTTTGATCACTCTCTCTCTCTCTGACTCTCTCTCACACACACGCACACACACACACGAACACACAAAAATGGAAAAAAATGCTATGCAAGTCACTCTACTTCTCTCACACAGCCATGCACTTTGATCATCCGCACACACACACAACACTTTTGTAGTCCTACCTCTCACTGTCTGCGTCTCATTTTCCTTTCCTTCTCATACAAACACACACACACACACACACACACACACACACACACACAGAGCAAGGTTTAAGGCGGCAGTATGAGCACAGGAAAATATTTCTGAAGTGTCCTAAAAGTTGTGTTGCAGTATTTCCAGGAGTTTTTCAAAGCTATAAACAGAGCAGTTATAGCGACTACAACTTTTCCTAGAGAAGATTCATATCTCAACAACGTAAGTACCCACAAACTCTTAAGTGAGCATGACGGCATCCATTTATTGTCATCATGAAATACAATGAGAACAAAATTGCTTGGATAAGAAGAACGTTTCTCTTGTCTATCATCATAAAACTGAAATGCAAAATAGTGAAATAAATTATTGCAATTTGGTTACACGCAGAAATTGCATAATGAAGAAAATTTAGGACTTTACAACTGTCATTTATAACAACTAAGTCCCACTGTTTTCTGAATTTAGTTTGTGTGCACCTCAGCGCAAATGAGGTACAACTCAAATGATCAATATTTAGGAGCAGATTGAGTATTTCCCACTTCAACAGCCCAGTGGGTTAAAAAGTTTCACCCTGAAGTAAAACCGTACTCACTGTGAAGATCTTTTTCTGAAAGGCATTATGAAAATCTTCCACTCAGACAACTGAACACCACTTACAGTGTGTTCCCGGCCTAGATTGACAAGAGTCAACAAGCATGTCCCCTGAACACCAGCAGCACTGGCAGCAGAAGGAATCCTAATCTCAGGTGGACCTGAAGCAGCCAGCATAAACAAATACAAGCTGGATAAAACACACAATAACAGGATTCAATTATTAGCACTCCAACAGTTTACAAACTCTGCATGTTGTACGTGGCTAAAACACTAAGTTCACCTGTACAACAACTTTTATCTCGTTATAGTCACCGACAGAAATACTGTTTACAGCCACCATACTTTTGTTTTCTTTGCTTTTTTTCTTTAGAGGCTAAGTAATGAAACTGTCACTGGAAGTCAACACTTTCTACAATTGCCTCAAATGAAAACTATACCAGGAAGGAGGGATTATGCCCTCTGAGCCGCTGGAAGGCTTTTAATGTTAAATGGCTGTGAAGTAAGTGTTGAGTGTCATTAAAAGGGGCCCTATAGAGCTTTCTTGTAAACACTAAAACATCATGTTCACACCCCGTGGTAGAGCACTGTGTGCATCTTTGAGGACCAACAAACAGGACATCTCCTTCCTTATAAAACATTTGCAAAGCTGATGTTTAAGGTGTTGAAATTAATCGAATAATCGATTCATCGATGCAGAGACCGACCATAATCGATTATGACGTAATTATGTCTCTCGTAAATGCCCGAACATAAAAAAAATCACACGAAATATAACATTGTTAGTAACTCGTTTGATCGGGGATCATACGTCATACGTGCCAGAGCAATGGCAGCGGGTGGTCCTTAACGTCGTCGCTAACACCGTTAGCTGACACCATTAGCACTGCTCGTATTTGTCTACCTTTCAGTTTCGAGTGCGCAGGCCCGCGGTTACTGACGGCGCTGCTCCACCACAGTGACCCGCAGGTCCGCGTGTAGTGCACACACACAAACATGCAAACATGCACAGAGGTACCGACACACCTGTTTTGATGGATGCTCCATTTGAACTTACTCAGGAAATGCTCTAATTTGTAGACAAGTACTGTTGTCTGCTGTGTCAGAGTCAAGTTTGCTTGGTACTTGCATTTTTAGATAAAAACTTAACCGTACAACGTAATGTAGAAAACTGTAATATATTGAACTAAACATAATCTTAATGCATTCTGCCAACCAAATGTCCTATATGGCCTAAATATAAAAATGTATTTGACGCTTTGTGATGCATCAAGATATCAAATCGAATCGTTGACATGATAATTGTGATCGAATTGGCAGACCAGTGAAGATTCACACCTCTAGTTTAAGGTGTTTTATATCCAGCATTAGTTGTAACTACCCTCACTAGTTTGCAATCTTTTTCTTCTCTGCTATTGTTGGCATCCTGCTTCATATCATGGTGTCTTACTACCACCTCATCAGTGGATGCTGTAACACTACTGGTGGGACTATGTCAGACCTCACCTGTGTGTGTGCATTGTTTTATATGTCAACAAGGTAAACAAAACTTGAACCCACTCATAATCACACTACATAGGGAGCCTTTACAGGAAGCAAAACAGTAACTGTAAATTGGCCAAATTAATAACATTTAATAATAATAAAAAAATAAAAGGTCCTTGTATTAAAGCAAAATTGTGAGAATGACATGACTTGGCTATGGGGTTGTTGTCCTGATGGAGTCTGTGATGTGGAGAGCCATAGATATAAAAGCAGTTTACAACCTTCCTAATTTACTGTGAGGCACAGTGAGTGGAAGAAAAACCCTGAAAATACATATATAAATTCTGCAGAGGTATTTATTAGCTCTTTGGTCAAAGAGTGAATAAAATGGAGATGTTTGGTTTGGTCTTCACTGTTACAATACAAACATTGTGTGAGTTTTGGTGGAATAAGAACAGTTTCAGCTCAGCTAGAGTTGAGCCACAGTTGGGCCGTGCCTGTTGTTACCGTTTGGACTCTGACTGGGTCATTAGACAGATTCTCTTCTGTGATGGATTTACTTGAATGGATGTTTAGGGTTATTGCCTTGCTGTATTATCCAGCTCCTGCTGAGCTTCAGTATCCTCAACCTTTGCTTTTGTTTTGTTGTGCTCTAAAACAGCAGATTATAACTTTTTGTGAACTCACGATTTGCTAACTTCTGAGTTTGATTTGCTTTTCTTTGATGTCTTGCTAACCTGGAAATTCAGTTTCCAACCAACACTGTGAATCTTTGATGGACAAGAGCAAGAGACCAATTTGTTTGCTATTAGGTCATTTTTTAGTTGTTTTTTTTTGACAAATGTACATATAATGCAGACAATTCCAAAGGGTTCCCTTACTTTTTTTTCCCCACTGTATATGCACAAGTGTTGTACTGTATTTGGTGTGCGTGTGTGTGTGTGTGTGTGTGTGTGTGCGTGAACACTGCCTCTAGGCGGCACTCTATAATAGCTATGTCTCTCTCTTTCTTTACCTCTCTGTGTCTCTCGACCTCTTTTGCACACGCACACACACACACGCGCGCGCACACACACACACACATACATACACAACCCTATCAACAGTCACGGAGAATTCCTTCTTTCTCGCACCAGCTCTTAGTTACCATGGAAACCAATAAAAGAGCGGTTTGAGTAGGGAGGTGTTTGTGTGTGTGTGTGTGTGTGTGTGTGAGGGAGAGAGAGAGAGAGAGCAAGAATGGGCCAGAGAGAGTCAGAGAGACACGGCGAGAAAGAAATATAGAGTAAATCAGACACAGACAGAGGAGGTGGGGAAAAGGTAAAATAATAGCGAGAAAGGCAGCGTATGAAAAAAATCTGTGAGTCAGAGAGACAAGAGAGTGAAAAGTAGTTACCAAAAGAAAAGGAAGAAGGAGGAGGAGAATGACTACCATGAGGGGGGATGAAAGGGAAGAAGAGAGGAGACGGAGGGAGTGTAAGTGGAGATGTATTATTTAAAGAGGTCTCACCCTGTCTAATGAGTTTGGTCTAAAAGCCCCAGGAGCTGCCCAAAGATAGAGAGACAGACAGGGAGACAGAGAAACTTCCCTAACTATGTGGTGAGAAAATTCAATGTGCAATCGGAGTCGAGGGAGTAAAAGAGCAAGATGATTGGGGAGGACTGGAGTTTACTTAAACTGTCCTGCTTCGACTACGTGAATTGTCTCATAGGTATCAACAACACTCACGACTGTTTTGCTGTCAGAAAACAAAGAAGTTGTGCAATGAATAGAAAAGCTACTATTGCTAAAACCTGAGCCAATTAAAAGAGTGGAAAGTATAAACTGATATGTGTTTGGTATATTTTACAATCTATTTGTTGGCATAGTGCAACACTCTTTGTTTTCATTTTTTTAACGACACAATCAACTTGAAAGTAACAAGCATTGCGGGAAAATTACATCAAAATCAATTACAGCATAAAGACATGAATCAATTGGCAGATGAAGTGCGAGGCCTTTAGAGCTCCGGATCAGTTTTTATTTGACAGAAGGCCATTATGCGGTCTTCCATTAATAGTCTTCAAAATGTGACTAAAATATCAATACTTGGCTTCTAATCATAAAAATACTGTTGTGTGGTGAGACGTCTAAATATTAAATTGAATCAATTTTAGTCATCCCGATCTTCTAATAAATATACAACTTCATGAAGAAGCTTTTTTAATATTACCACGTTTCTGAAGATATGTAGTAAGAACATTACTTACCTAACATGCACTGTACCTGACTGTCTAATCAACCAAACAGCAAAGCTTGATTGATTACATTCTGCCCTGACTGGTGGGCTGACTAACAACTAACCAGCTAATTGAGAGAAGACACTGTAAAATTACTTAAATTGCACCAAAACAATGAGTTAATACATTCAAGAGATAAAGCAACACAACACAATCAATGGCTTTTCTGGTGTAGCTCTCGAAGCTCATATTATTTCATTCATTCAAACAAAAGCTGGACAAACGACTACAGCAGCGAACTCTCCTGATCCGAGGTTGTAAATGGCAGTAGTATCTCGAAATAAACCCGATGAATGAGAAAATGAGATAAAAAGACTTGATGGGCTCTTTTTTTTTTTCATCTGCTCTGTTGGTTGATGCTGAACTGAAATAGCTACTCTGAGTGCAATTATCCCATCTTTACACCTCCCAACACCTCACTGTCTCAGACATTATTAAACAGAGCTTTCACGGAGTCTTTTTAAAGTGTTAGGAGGTATAAGTAGGTGTGTATTGTTCATGTGTGTGTGTGTGTGTGTGTGTGCAGTTTAAAATTCCCTCCTCATCCTTCCACCTTGCTCTGTGACTTATCTGAAGTTTTTACCCACATGGCATTAGGTCGGGTCTCTTTAGAGATCGTACTCTCACACACACAAAGACACACATACACTCTGAATGGAACTTTGGCAGGTGTCACTTCATTGCCTCTCCAAGCTGTCAGTCAAATAGACAGCTCAGCCTCCAATCCATGACCGACTCTGAAAATACACACACACATGCACACACACATGGCTGCCGGTCTTGGACCAGTAAGTCTCACATTTAAGCAGGGTTTTGACAAATCAGCGATCACAGAGCGTATTTGCATGGCACTGCCGCCTCATTGGAGCTCCACGGTAACTCGGCAAGCATTGGATATGACTTGCATTTCATACTTATTGAAAACGTGACATTAGATGCAGACAGGAGTGGTGCGGTGAAGTCTACATGTGGAATCCAAGATGGATGTTGAGTTTATACAGTATGCAGCTCAACCATGTGTGTCTTGATGTTTCTTTCCTACCTTTACATGACGGCAGAGTCTTGTCCCACACCGGCTTCCCATCATGCCCCATGACACAGGTAATGGTGTCTCCGCCCACTGTTGTGTAGCCATGGTGACAGCTGTAGGAGACTTGAGATCCCAGTTTGTAGTCATAGCCCGTTCGACTGGCGTTCATAATGTTACCAGGGTCAAAGCAGGCCTCTCTTGGTTTTTCTGTGGACAATGGACAGTGTTTGTGTCACTAGACAAAGACAAAGCAATTTTTTTTTTTTAGAATATTACTTTGCAAAAATGAACTGTTCCTATTTATTATTTATTATTTTTTCTTTAGGTAAATTGTGTAGATCTTATAGTCTCTCCAGGAACTGCACCATGGGGTGTAATAAAGGCTGATCTGCATGATGGAAATAAAATTTTATATCTTATGCAGAATTTAAATATATATTTGAAGTTAACAGTTACAAATACACATTTCTAAAAAAAGTGTTGATGTAGCCTAATAAAGAAAATTTCTGAGTTTTAGTATTTTGATGGTAATTTTGGTCCAAAGTTTGCAAATAGGGTGTAATTTGATTACCCCTAATACAGGATATATTGAATTTCTTCTTTGAGATGATCAGGTATTACATATATTTTGATCCCTATAGAGGAGGAACAAAAAAATAAGAAGCAATTGAATAAGAAAGAGATAAAGCAGTAAAAGAAGAGTAGTCAACAATGGTCAAAACCCGTCCTGGACCTTTATGACCTGGCGATGGACCAGCTTGTTTGCTTTTCTGTGATCACCCAATAAGAATGAGATATTGGGCCTGACAGAAAGAAACAGACAGAAAGAGGCGGAGAGAGGTGGAGGGCAAGATAGAAGTGAAACAGGGAGATGATTAAGGCTGTATTTTAATTAGAGAGATGGCAGATGAAAGGTAGTGAATAATGACAAAAGTACAGAGGTGTGAGGTAGCGTGAGGACACACACAACAGAAAAGGAGATAATCTTTTTTTTTTTCTTTTAATTAGAGATAAATGAAGCGAAAGAAAAAACAGGGAGAAAAACAAGATTTTCCAAAATTTTGACAGAGCAGATCTAGTCTCTAGTCAGTCAAACAACCAAGTTCCTCTTTGACTGGAGCTGTTAAATCACCCCCAGTCAAGCAACGTCTGTAAAACCACAATGAGTCACAGTCTGTGGAAGTAAACAAGTCATGGGCTGACATGAACAGCCTGCCCTTTCAGCCGAAAAAGACTTCTGATGTCGGGGAGAAATTAATACGATTGTAATATTATCCTGTCTGCGCACCAAACACTCCCTCATTGACATTTTAATCATTACTTAATAGACATGTAATTTAGTGACAATAGTTGTTTTGTGTTTTAGAAAAGCTTGCAAAAACTTTTGAATAACCATAAAATATTTTGCTTTCCAGGAATAAAATCAGAGCTGATTGGTCTTGGTAAATAATCCCAATTATTAATCAAGATGATCTGTGTAATTACTATAGTTTTTGATTTCATTCAGCCTATAGAGCAGTGCTACATTGGAAACTATTGGAAACCATTGCTGTAACTAACACTACAAATATTCTACTACTATAATTCCTACTATCACTATTGTCTCTACTGTTGTTATACTACTAATACTGTATTAAGGCAGTACTTTTATTCTTGTATTACTACTAATACCTTGTCAACCATTTATTTTCTATTACAGCCACCACTGGTACAACTACTAGTCACTACTAACTTGTATTATCACATTAATCAATACTTCACAGTTCAGACAGTATTCTCTTATACGTGATCTTGTGGGGCAAACCAAATGCTTTCAGGTTCAATTACCTCTGTATTCGATGGCGAACCCAGACATGCCCAGTGAGGCGTCAGATCTGAATGCCAGAAAGAGGCTGTTACCACTGCTCTCTATGCGCTCTGGGGCCTGGTTGCCTTGGAGACTTGCAAGTAGCGGCCCATTAGAGTCTTCACCCTCATAGATGTGCAGGAAGTCGTAACTTGGCTCCATGTTGAAACTGCAGTGACAAAAAAAACAACAACACACAAACAAGCAAAAAAACTTAGATTTAGGAATCTGGTGAGACTGATTGGTAGGTGTGTGTGTTCGTGTGTGTGTTTGAATTTTCCCAAACATTCATTCAGTGCTGTGTGTTCAATTCAAACACCTGATTCATTTAATGACTGTCAATTAGTTTTCTTTCTAATCTTCTGATAATCTTACTTTCATTGTTGACATATTTGACTTGTTTTCTAGATGTGTCAAAATAAACAAAAACCACTGTGTGTTCTTTTCTTTGTCTACTTCTTGGATTTAAGACAACGATATAAAACCACAAACATTATTTTATTGATGAAAAAATAAGAATGATACAGGGATGCAGCATCAATTGACGATGAAGCTCATAGTGCTGCTGCCTTATTTTTATTACACATGTCATCTTGCACTTCATACAAGATGTCCTGTCCTTGACTTTTACATCTTCAGCATACATGTGTTTATGTGTAAGAAATATGTCTTGATTTTTTCCCTGCTGCAGCTCCCAGTGCTTGCATCTTTAAAGTTTAGCTGGTTCACTTTGACAACTCCTCCTCACCCCTCTATATATACGTCAAGACATCTGGTTCTCATGAGGGTAAAACTGGTGCACAGAGGCTCACATATTTATACACCTATCTCAGAGATTTGCTTTCAGAGTGTGAGCATGTATATATTAGCTCGGTCTCCCACCTGACGAGTAAAGCCATCCTGCTCAGTGGTTGTTTGGAAGTCATAGAACTTACCTGTGTGTGTGTGTGTGTGTGTGTGTGTGTGTCAGTGGAAACAGAGATAAAGAGGAATAAAGATTGAGATGAATTGTGTATGTTTAGATGAAGCAACACTGATAAACTAGCAGAGAAGTCCTCTGGAGGTTTTGAGCACTAGAGTATGACGTTCACATTTCATCACCAAACACACAACAAGCTGTGCATTAACGTCACCAGCAAGGACATATGTTAATGTAAAACTGTGAGGAGAGCAACACCAGTTTGTGGTGATATTGCACGTTGCAATGTAACAAAATAAGGACCGATTATGATCATTTTCCAGTTTTATATCATTATTATTGTTTTATTGGTTTTTTATTTATTACTGTTTTACCCAACACTTTTTGTAGGATGTGAGCAGTCCCCATGAGGGCGATCACCTGCACCTCGGGGGTTTTCAGATGCCCTGGGAGCTCTCTCAGGTTCATCTCGAGTCCCTTTTTGTTAGTGCCGAGAGCTCCAGCAACCACGGGGAAGGTTTTGGATTTAGTGCTCCACATTCTGCGTTATTATCAGGGGGAAGTCGCCTCTCATACATGGGATTGTAAATACTGAAAATGCAAACTTTTCAAACCAGTCTGAAGATGGTTGAGTCTGAATCTGAAAGCGTGAACGTTCGCTGCAAGAAAGATCACAGCAGGACATCTTTGTTCAGTAAATATTATACCAATAAGAAGTTTATTGTGGCACATAATGGTGGATTCAGTGTTTTACTCACAAGCCGTATGTAAAATGTTTTCCATACATGTCCATGGTAAACGGCGTGTGTGTTTGAAAAGCTTAAAAATGCCAACTGCAGTGGAAAATGTTTCTTTCAGGAAATACCAAATATAACATAGCTAGAAAAATGTGGTCAATAGATATCTGTGGTTATTTCTAGCCTGCAGGACACAAATCAAGTACATCTAATAATACATCTAATAATATTCAGGAATGGAGAATTGGAGAATGTGTTATTTCCAGAAAGTCACAGAAAAAGCCGCCATTTGTTCGTCATGTTGTCATCTCTCTGAACAGATTTCTAAAACAGAACGTTTTCCTCACGCTGCAGTCCAAGCATTTTTCTCACAGAGATCACTGTAACGTTTACCTGATGAGCTGAAGCTTTGGCCGTGTGCAGTATGAACACCCAACAAACTGTACTCATGTGAAAGAGCAATAGGTTCCCGATAACCCTTTAATTCCGAGCATATCGGCAACAGGTCTGCACATGCGTCTATGGATTACCGTAATTATGTCATGGTTTGCGCAATCAGAAAAATTCCAACGGTTGCCGAGAGCTGAGATGTTGAACTTTGCAGTGAATATAGTGTCATTACGGTAATTTCACTAGCGCCTCTCACAGACACTGGCAAAACAGCTGATTTACTTTACTTATTTTGCTTATTACTTATTTATTTTAAGAGTGTACTAATAGTGATGATGAAGCAATAATAGCAGAAAAACATAAAAACTGATTTTGATTTTAGAGTTTTAGTGAACAAAAACACTGCAATTGCACATGAATGTTAGATTTTGCATGTTAGATTTGAACTTGAAATCAAAATAAGCATAAAAAGTCCAGGTGGAAATTTGGAGGCTCAGGTGTTAAAGGATTAATATGTTTCTCATAGGCATGGGGGACAGCTAATAAATAAATAAGTGTTCAGGTTCATATTGATATGATGATTCTACCCTAGTCTACATCCCACCTTTTGTCTCGCTTTAACATTCAAAAAGGCCATCGTGAATTTTTGACTGTGGGGTTGTTGGTTTCATTTGACTCACAAAACTATTTGTAAGTGAAGAGGACCTCTTTAATATAAGTAATCATTACCAAAGTTAAAATAAGTGCAAAGAAAGTTCAAGTTCAAGTTAAGCCCTGTGTTTACATCTGGTGCAGAATGGGATTAACTGAACCTAAGTCCACTTTGTACTGACAAAGCATTAAATGATCCACGCTAATACCTTTTGCATTAATGATACATTCAGGATCTGAATACTAACTCTCCTAAATGTCATAAAAAGAACATAAAGATCTCACTGAGAACAAATGGCACAGTTCGGCTGATACCTTTTAGCACAACTATAAAACAAAAGGGGCAAGGATATGGACGCTGAAATGATTTGTCCAACTGAGATCCGACGTCACCGAAGAGCTGTACCATGATTAAATACAAAGACTGATCCTGAGAGTCATTAGTAACTGTGTTATTTCAGCTGGTTGAAAAAGCACAATTACAGAGTTAGAAATTAAATAATGACAAAGTAACGATACACAACATTCACAAAACAACCAATATCAATACAACTTAATTATATGTAAAATAAAACTGTCTCACTGTTACAACAGAAGGGAATTATCTTTCCAGCTGAAAAACATAAAGCCAAAATTGGGTCATTTTTTCTCCTTTGGCAATCTGGAGAAAGTCCGCTTTGCTTTTATCTCCTTTGCAACATTTGGAGCTCTAGTCTTTAGTCATAAGCCCCTAACCACTGTGACTTGTAAAATATTCACCACTGAGGCACAATCAGGACTTGAAATGTAAATAAACACTGCACTATTACCAAAAAACAAAACATGGAAATGGATGGAAATCTCTTTCATTCACATACGGATCTCACATCGCAAACCAAGGCGAGGATATTATATGTTTCATGTTGATGTGTCCGACACTAGTAGATCCACAAAGATTAATAAAAAAATAGCTGACTGCAAAATTTAAATTCCCTGACAGTCAAGAAAAATTCAAAGTTGGATTTCTGATTCTGATGTTCATGCTCCAATGAGACCAGCTCATAGGTTCAAGTCCCACACACTGAGAAGCATCCATGGGTTCAAGAGTCAGCCCGCCCCCTCACGCCTCCCTTCATGTCCACATTTGGTCACTTCTGCCTTGATACAACCACATGACGATGCTCCAATGGCGATCTTTAGGCTTCAAAGCGTGTCCACGAATCCACCATCATGCAGTTTCTCAGCCTGCAGCCATCAGAGAGGACACTGCGGGGACTCCAGGACAGGTGGACAGGGGGACAGCTCCGTCCACCAGGCTGTGAGGAGGCTCACCTGCATCTCCTTCTGCCCCCTGCACACCCAAACACTGGACTCCTGTTTTGTTTATCTATTTGATATTGGGCTGGTTTTGGCTGTTTCCAAATACCCTTATTTGGATATGTACGTGTATATTTTCTTAATTGCTTGAATGTTTTTATGTTGAAAAGAGAGTAATTTCATTTTGATACTTGGCGTGTCATGTACAGATCAAGCTGATTTTGACTTTGACAAACCAACAGATGATGTCACGTAAAGCTAATGCCTATAAACAGGGTTTTCCTCAAACAAATTGGTTTATCAGTTACCATAATGATAACTTAACTGCATGCTAATTACCGTATTTTCCGGACTATAAGCCGCTACTTTTTTCCGACGCTTTGAACCCTGCAGCTTAAACACTGGTGTGGCTCATGTATCGGCGGCACGAAGCTTTTTACAAGCTAGCAAGCTCCGTGCCACCGATACATTTAGCCTCGTCACATCAGACCCAGTCAGAGTGGACCACATGAAACTGTTCGAATAAATTCAATAGCAGCTTATAGACAGGTGCACTCAATAGTACAGAAAATACGGTACTCAATTAATTAGCCAGTTCCCTAAATAACTCTTTGACTCTGTGTTGGACACAGTGACTCAAGGAGTCTGCAGCAAAAAAAAAAAAGTTGAACAAACTCATGAACCAAGTCCACGGAGGATGATACATATTTTAATTTATGCCAGAGGAGAAACATATTTTAGAAAATGCTTGCGGGACAGCATCCATCTCCTGAATCTTTGAGTTGCAATTTTTAATGTTTTCTCAGGTATTTGGACAAACTCATTAAAAATTAATAACTTCAGTGAACTCATTGCTTTGCCCTGGTGTGTCTGTTGCTGTCGCATTGCCTCAAAATGAAAGAAAGACACGTCCTGCTGTTGCTCTCTCCATTATTCTGCAATACTGGAAACAAAAACTTAAATATTGACTAGACTGTACCATTAACTGGCACAGGGGTGTCGCATCACTAATAGGTGAGTAGGGCACAGCATTTGACAAGATAGCTCTTGTTACATACTGCCTACAGTACTTTAATATGCTGCCATTGTGACAGTGATGCATTTTGTTTCTTGCAAAATGTTTAATCAACATTGAGTTATCATGAATGTAGGGGTGCTACCAAAAAAAAGGGGTCACGTTTTTATACAGAAAATTAAAAAAATCCAAACATTAAAATTATTGTTTAAAAGTAGTTATTTAAACTTAGTTATGAAAAAAAAACCATCAGATTCTCCATGCCTTAAATCAAAATGTCAGTGGTATCTCTACAGCCGCAGCTAAGCCTGTGTGATGGTCGTCCACACAAATGTTCGAGAAAAGGTAAGTGGTCACGTATTTGTAGATAGAGCCCCCAGATTTAAATTGAGTCCACCTACCTTTTGAAGATGAGGGCAATGACAAAGTCAGGGTTTACTCTGATTCTCCAGTCACACTCCTTCCCCGGAGGGTAAGGCTGGGGGTAGTTAGGAGACAGGATTACTCCGGAGGGACCGCTGACGTTACCCCCGCAGGTCGCTGGGGACAGACAAACACGGAGAGAGGAAGAGCGAGAGAAACATGATTACACAGCATTGGGCTGGAGGTTATTTGGACATAGAATCACCCCTGATTGACCACTCATACAGCCCCCACAGGTAGGCAGAGCACCGGCGAGTTAGTTAGTAATGGGAAGTACGGCAGAGGTTGGTTAGGAGAGGGAAAATTACCCCTAGTGGAGCACTGATATTACCTCCACAGGTGGCGGCAGAGGGTGAAAGAGCAAAAGAGAGATAGAGAGAGTGTAAGATTTAGTTACAGAGTGCAGGGCTGGGGGTAGTTAGCAGACAGAATCACCCCTAGTGGTCCTGTTAGACCACAACAAGCTAGAGAGCAGGAAAGAGATATTGGCAGGAGAGGCAGAAAGATGCATTCAAGCAGCAATTTGGTGATGTGAAGGAAGAGTTTGAAACATGGAGAGGTGTCTTGGGGGTGGCAGGTGGGTGTGAACGGATTATCAACAGTGAAATAGAGGTAAACAAAGGCATTAACAGTTGCAAATCACTCACAGACAGACACGCACTTGCACACTAGAGTGTTGTGTACAGTGTTGTGTATTGTAGCGTGTTTAATCTTGGGAGCTTTTGAACACTGGGGATTCGCCACCTAAGGTGAAAGTGCAGGAGAGGGAAGCACACGCAAAGCTGAGCGAAAATGAAAGGAGATTTAGGCCTTACATTTTATCTACAGTGGTGCAAAACAGGAGGTCATTGCCATAGAGTCAAAGGCAATATCAGGAACAAAGCGTAATGTGTTTCACAAGCACGGTTACAAGGCAACTGTGGTCGCTGCGACTGCGCTGGATGTATTGTTGGCTGATAAAGAGAAGGAGGAGGCAACAGAGAAGGAGGCTGTGGCATCAAGCAGTGAGGCAAATGCCTGTGATCCCTTTGTCCACGCAGGAATTTTAACACTGTTGTATTTCACATCATACGCTTCACACAACATAATACCTCATCCTGATCCCTGGAAACCTGGAATCCCAGGACCTTTATGGAAATCGGTTGATTTCTCTCATCCATCTACTCTACCTAGCTTAACATGGTAATGTGCACTACAAGACTGAACTCAGGAGCTTGTTGTATTTGGCACAAAATAAAGGTAATAGTATGGGCAGAGAAATCTGTGAATCGTCTACAGGCTTGTAGTTTGCTTGGTGAGGATAATGATACCCCTTTTCCCCTGAGCTGGTTGCAGTGCTAATCCAGAGCCAGAGCTAAGCACAGAGTCCGTCAGAGGCTGGGGGCGGGGTTATCGCGACCAACGAGCAACAGTGAAAACGGAGGACCACCATTTTTAAAACAACAGCGAGTAGTGAAATCAGCTTACCGTATTTTCCGCACTATAAGCTCCACCTAAAAGCCTTTAATTTTCTCAAAAACCGACAGTGCGCCTTATCATCCGATGCATCTTATATATGGATCAATATTGGTTAATTATGGCTACCGTAGTCAGGGGGCGTACATTGTGATTGCACTAACATTTGATTTACCGTAGCGGTATCAGACTGTTTCTTTTACGTGTTTACTGAATCAGGGAAAAGTTCCCTCCACGTTTGTGATGCACTAACTACGTGATAAAAAGTTGCACTACCTGTTGTACCTTGCTGTTGGTAAAAGATAAAACTACGTCACTGACGTTACCTCGGAGAAAAAAATCAAACAGCTGTTCATGTAGCTTTGAACTGTGACAAATGGAGTTGGTAATACATTGTTTTCAACGAAGGCAGCGCAAATACCGGTAAGAGCTACCGGTACGTACGGTACCGTATTGTGAATGTACTAGCTTGTTTTGGGAGTGAACAGAGTTGTCAGGACGTTGGTTTGTTTTCTATTAATAAAGTTTGACTGACTGACTTATCTGACTGTTTTGTTGACATTCACTTTAGCGCAGCTTCATCTAGATGGATGATAACACAACCCCAGACACTACAGTAGTTTCTATTCTATGCACCTTATATATGAAAACAGTTTTAA